>VDFB02137365.1:2223096-2332528 GCA_007258455.2 Sequoia sempervirens | reverse complement strand
AAAATGATTTCATTTTATTAATTGTCACTTCATTTTGGTAAATAATCTGAAAATCAATTATTTATTGTCACACAAAATCCATATTTTGAATTAATTTAATTCAAAATGGTAATCTTCTTCCAAAAATCAAGTAATTGAGCAAATTCTTGATTTTTCAAATCTTCTTTTCAATTCAACCTTTATCCTCTTGATTTTTCAAAATCTTACAAATCAAGCAGTCTTTATCTTCTTAATTTTTGACTAATTATCACATTTATTCTTGACCGCCGATTCGATTTTCTCAAATGACATATTGACCACTCATTTAATAATTTTTCCCTTACCCTAATTAGGGATTATTAGATGAAATAATGTCCACTAATTTTAGGCTTTGTTAGCTTTCAATCTCGTCCACCCATCCAAAATTGCATTTTCTATAGAATGCCAATTTTGCTCACATTTTGGGACGACTTCATTATTATAGACATTTATTCTTAGATTTTACTTTGCATTTAGCTTATTCACTTTGATTATTTACTCATAGGCATAGTGATTTGTCATAGGAATTTTTTCATCAAATCCTTCAAAACTTGTAAAGGGCTTGGTCAAAATCATCTGCTCACACACACAAATCTAAGGGCAACAATCACAATTGTTACAAGCTAGAAGGTGCTATGGAAAGGAATCATGGAAGCAACGAGTAACAGGTATAACTATTTTAATTTGTTTAAGCTTTCAATGTATTTCAGAGTTTCTTTGGGTTTTGTTTATTAATCTATTCTACTAACCTACCTGAAAATAACCCATTGATTCATATATGTATGATTCAATATATACTATGAAAAACTAAATTACTCTCATTTTAAAATCATTCCTCTTATTCAATCATTATTATTAATATCCATTTATCATTAACATCCACTCAAGATGGGTTTGGAAAGTCAAGGTAAGTATTGATATTTGGTCTCCTTTATTTCTCTAATGGATGATATGCTCAATTCAATAAAGAGTATAATATTGTATTAACCTATGTGTATTTTATTCTAAATTTATTATATATACCTCCTTCCTTTCTAATTGTCCAAAAAAATAAAATATGCAAGTGTTATTTCATCATGTAGGTGATGTGGTTTAGGTGGTGATAACTCAAATGCCATGGTTTGATGATGTGGTATAAAGCCATTTACAAAAGTGATTTTTCATTGACATTTGGTAGGTCCATAGGAGTATGATTGAACATTAGTTAAAAGGGTATACATACAAGTTGAAGACATAACAAGGTTTCACTAGTCATAGCTTGATAGATTAGGTTTTAGATATTGCAATATTCATGGCCATTTGGTCAATTTATTCTAAGTTAATGTTGATGGGTCCTTTTGTTTAGTGCAAACAATTTATAGCATAATAATAATAAGGTGTGTTGTTTTAGTTCCTGGTTGGCTGTGAGTCAACAAAAATGTAATGCCATGTAGTTTGGGGGCCTTCTTAATGGGTTGTGATAGTTGATCTATGGTGTGAATGATGTGCACCATTTAATTGAAATATGCTTTAATATATTTTATACAATTTGGAAACGATCTTTTGTGGCTTATGAGGAATATGTTTTTGTGCATGTGGATGATTTTATTCGATTATACAATTAATTGTAGTAGCTAGAAATGATGTACTTGCATGCATGCTCATCAATAAACATCATGTATATCAAATAGAAAAAATAGTTCAACATGTTTTTAATGAGCCCACTGTATTTGATGAAGTTTGGTTTACTATCCAAAGATGCTTATCAATATAAAATAGTGGCTATATTTTTAAATTTGATTTAGAAAATAAAATAATAGAACAAAAGACGTGTAACTTTATTGGTTGTATTCGGGCATGAGTCATTAATCTAAATAAGACCAATATTAGAACTTCTCAATTTCTTTGGTTGACATTACATACTCAAATTGGGGCAATGATATAGATGATAGCCTAAAATAATGTAGTTGTTTTTTAATTTTCAACTTTGATTGAAATTTCCATGACATGAAATAGTGAAAATAAATGAACTCCATATTTATCATCATGCAAGGTAAAATAATAGTAAAGAAAGGAAACAATTTAGATTTAATTTTTTATTTGAGGTTAGTCTTGGTCAATATTCTACCACTACTCTATTTCATGATAACCAAAACATAATAAACATTACAAATAATCCATTCTTTCATGCTAAAACCAAACATATAGAGATTGATGCATATTACATTTGAGACTTTGTTTAAATATAATTTGTCAGTTTACAATATTATTGATGGGGGCCACACCACCCGAAACCCACACAAATCATAACAATAGATACCAACATAGAAGATGCGAGACAAAAAAGTAACTGACTTTCAATTATTTTTAGAAAATGAAATTACAGATTCAAAACTTACATGCTACAACCTCATGGGCTTGATTCATTACAACAAAATATATTATTCAGAGCCACAATCTGCACTAATGGAGCCACTCTAGAAACCCCCACTTAACCCTTTTTATTTTACCCCAATAACCGCCCTAGAATGTTCTAGAAAGTTCAACTTTGTCTTTTGTTTTGGCACCAAAAGTCCCGCCTTTTGATTTCTGGCCTAGGAAGAAATTTTAATAAAATTCACTTTTTAGAGGGGCAACTTTGTGGGGCCATAACTTTTGATACAGATGTCTAATTTACTATTATTGCATATCATTAGAAAGCTCTCAAAGAGATCTACAACGCCAAAACCCATTAGAGATCAGTTCGTTGAATTTTCAAGTTGTTATGGAGCGTCTAAAGTCTTCATATATGAATTTGAAGTTGCATTGGAAAAATTTTCCAGAATGAAAACTTTGATATCTCCCAAACCATTGAGTGTATTAAGACAATTCTTTTATGACCAGAATTTTTTTCAGTTCTTCTCCTTGGGGTAAATTTTTAGGTCCTTACAATCCTGTTTAGGCCAATTTACTAAAAATAGTAAATGATTGTTTTTCACTTTTTTTGACTTCTGACTATCTTACACCCCTAAAGTGTCATCATGTAAGTCAAAACAACTAAAGAAAATAAGGAAAAACATTTTTTGCGTGATGAAAGATTTTCCTACACCATTGGATGCTCCTACATCAATTATTCTAGTGATTAACAAACAACTAGTATTTACCAAAAATATGAAAAAACACAATATTTTTAAGCTATGAGGAATACTTGGCATGATGGAGGTTGACATTAAGAGTGGACAAGTACGGTGCCCTCCTTATTATCTCTTGATTTTGGATTGTTTTCCCTTAACCTTAAGTTGAGAATATTAGTAGAAAAATCCTAAATTATGAAGCTTCTAGAAAATAAGAGACTCTAGAATTTTGAAATTATTTTTTATTTTATAAACTAAATACTCTAAATAGGTGACTATTCAAATTAAAATTATACACTAGTTTGGACCTTTTCAAAAATCCAATTGTATAAGGGTTGAGCACCTTCAAAACCTCTTAATTTTATCCTTTATCAAAAATATATTGTGAGCTTCAATAGATTTATTTTGTAGTGATTTAATTTTCTACATTTTTTTAGTTGGTTGTTTCCTATGGTCTCTAGGCCTAGGGCTTTACATATTCTAGTTATTAATCTTGTTCTAGCTATTAATCCTAAGGTTTATAGTCGATGACATTGTTTATTTCATCGCATGTTTTTGATTTGTAAATTAATGGGTTTTAGAGCCACATTGTCTTTTCTTGATAATTGGGCACGTCATATTTAGAAGCCAAAAGGAGATATCGATGTTATTTTAGCAGTATATGAATGTTTCTTTGTGATATTTTCTAAAATGACTTATCAAAATTTAGATTTTGAAGGAGGAAATTACTTTCCTGATAAGTTGGTGTGTTCATAAAACATTGACATATGAAGTTTGATCTACTTGAAGAGATTCTATCTGTGATTCTATCTAAGATTAGATTACAAAATATATATTAGACTTGAATACTTAGATTATGAGACTTTCCGTAATAAGGAAATGAATGGGATATGCTAAAAAAAAATATTTACCAACAGATCATTCTAATAACATATTTAATTGTTGCAGGAAGGCTAAGGCTTACAAATTACGTACAATAGTACGAAGTAGCACATCATTGAAATGGCACCACCTTTGTCATTGAAAAGATTCAGGAAATTGAGCATTAGTGTCTGTGTCAGTGGCAAATATGTAGCCGTGGTGGTTATTTGAGCGTAGACTGTTGAACAAGAGTAATAGTATAAAAGAGCTGAGGTCATTGGCTTTTTACTTTATAAATTAGTGGGCTGTCACAAATTAATTCTGAAGTCAAGAGTAAATGATTTGCTCAAATAGTCCGTTGGGATGTTCATTGGTTTTTTTCGGAAATCATTTGATGTTAGTGGGCTGTCACAAATTAAATCTGATGCAATGGAAAGATCAGACAGTGGTCTTTCTTAGTCCAGAGTAAATCATTTGCTCAAGTGGTCCGTTGGGATGTTCATTGGCTTTTTATTTTATAAATTAGTGGGCTGTCACAAATTAATTCTGAAGTCAAGAGTAAATGATTTGCTCAAATAGTCCGTTGGGATGTTCATTGGTTTTTTTTGGAAATCATTTGTTGTGAACATCGTGTATTTGGATATCACTTCTCTGATTTGAGGAATACATTAGTGTGTTGATGTGGCATCACATGATTTGTTTCTTTTTATATTTGAGGAATACATTTCATTCAATTATGGGTAGTCATTATCAACACTAGAACAATTTTAAAGTCACAATTATTGGTCCAATATTGCACATCAAATCAACAAATGCTATAACAACTATTGGAACATTCTCAGGTACTTCCTGTCCCTTATCATTCTTACTTTTCTTTCTTTTGATCTTTAATTTATTATTTCTTTGTTCACTTGTCCTTAATCTTATTCCATTTTCATATCTACTTTTAGTTTTTGGATGATTCTCTCTTTTGAAAATCATCTCCACTGAACACAAATCATGAGCTTAGATATCGCTCTTACTTTTCTCTATTTTTGTCTTTTATTTATTATTTCTTTGTTGAATTGTCTTTAATCTTGTTTCATTTTCATATCTACTTTCAATTTTTGGATCTTTCTCTCTTTTCAAAATCATTTGCAGCCAACAAAAATCATGTGCTTACATATCACTCTTACTTTTCTTTCTTTTTATCATTTATTTATTATTTCTTTTTGACTTGTCCTTAGTCTTATTCCATTTTCATATCTACTTTTATTTTTTGGATCATTCTCTCTTTTGAAAATCATTTGTAGTGAACAAAATTAATGTGATTAGATATCACTCTTATTTTCCCCTCTTTTTTTTTGTCTTTTATTTATTATTTATCTATTGGCCCGTCCTTAGTCTTGTTCAATTTTCATATCTACTTTTACCTTTTGGATCATTCTCACTTCTTTATATCTTTCTCCCCAACTTGTGGGGCATGTTTATTTTATATGATCTTTATATCAACTTCATATTTTTGCCTCACTTGGTGGGATGATTGATCTCTTCTATTATTGTTTTGATTCTATGACCTTTGTCTCTTACATATTTGATCCTTGCAGTATCTTCTTTAGTCACTTATACTTGAACACCACTTGCTTTGTTCATTTTTATTGATCACTTGCCTTTATTCTTTATGACTACTCTTTATGACATGTTCCAACTTAATTAATCAAGATTCATAGAGCATTTTCTTATGTTCCTAAATTTATTTGTCTAGCTATCTTCATCATTCTTCTTTAAGATCTATTATTTGCACGTATGATCATATTAAGCATGTTATCTATAATTCATCCTAACTAGATATCATATTATCGCTATGATATATTGTAATAATGTAGTTTTCTATCTAATTATATGTATGTATATATATATATATGAATACACACACATATAGAAGTGTGTATGTATATGTATGTATATGTATATATATGTATGTTTATATATGTATATGTACATATAAATATATACACATACATAAATTCTTACCAAACCGTACGATAAATAAAGCATAACAATAGGGTATCTCATTACATATGACAAGTAGGATCATAAGATAATGATATTGATATGTATGTATGTATGTATGTATGTATGTATGTATATGTATATGTATATGTCCCACTATAACATTTGTGAGAGTGATAACACATTGGTAGCATAAATGGTGTGATGTTGAGATAATTGTATGAGGCCAAACAATGGCGTATAAATCTCAATAATGGAATAGAATCTTATAAGATCAACATAATGAATGACATAAATTCTAACTACATAATACTGCATGCATATACATATGTATATATATATATATATATATATATATATATACCATATCTATATATATATATATATATATATACTTCATATATGTATACATATATATATATCAATATATAATAATAATATGCCATAACATATATATATATATATATATATACATATGTATATATATATCATAATAATAATATTATATATATATACATGTATATATATCTTATAGCACATATATGTGTATACCATATCTTATATATATATATACATACCTCTCATAATATATATATATATATATGTATGTAAATATTATCTGCATACATATATCTCTATACATACATACTCTTTATATATATATATATATATACATGCATATATATATATATACACATATATATATGTGTATATATATACATACATATATATATATATACTTTATATATATATGTATATATATATATAGCCTTTAATGTGTAATAATAACGTAATGTAGACAGAAGTCTTGTAGTTACAACCCTCGATTTTCAATTTCTTTATAATTCATGTTATCCTTGGATGCAGGATTAGGATAATATTAGAATTATTTAATTATTCTCCTAAAGTCTTTTTATTCATCTAATTCAAATAGAGGGTACCCCAATTATTTAATTGAGTTCATTTATATTCATTTATTAAAATAAAGCAGGTATTTTAAAAGATTAATTCCATGCCATCTTTGATCTATCACGATTAAATTAAATAAATGTTCTTTATTTAATTATTAATACTATTAACTCTATGCTCATAGAATTCGATAAATTCTTATTTAATTTATCTTTATCATATTTTCAACTATAATTAAATAAATACTTTAGTTATTTAATTATTCATTTAGCCTTTTATTTACTCAATTAAATAAATCTTATTTATTTAATTAATCCCTAAATGTCAAATGTTGAATTAAATAATCATTTAATTCATATAAAAGTCTATTTTTAACACATTCCTCTATATTTAGATAAATGTTTAAGTTATTTAAGTATCCAGTTCCACTTGACTCGAGATCTATTTAAATCAGTCAGTTATCTTTTGATTTAATGTCTGAGTGTCTTTTGCAAATAAATTCTTTGTCATAACTAGTTAGTTATCTACTTCTAACTCTTATGCATGTACACATTTATTAATTAAATATCTTTATTTAATTAATTAATTTATGTGTGCATTTGAATAGAACGTTTTCTTTATTCTATCTTTATCTTTGTCATGCAAACATTATTCTACTAATTTTCAAATACTTTCAACTAGAGATTAAATCATTATTTAATCTTGATCTTTATTCTTAGGTTTTATCACTCAAGTCAGTACTAACAGTTATCTCAATGCATGTCGGATCTTTTACTCTGAATCATCTGTCTATCTTTCAATCTTGGCCTCTCATTCGAATGATCAATTTTCTATAAATTTACCTAACTCTCATCATTTTAACTCCTCCCAAAATTGTATGACTTTTGGAGCACTTTTTAATCTTTGATTTTTTGCTATAATCACATACATCAAGGCTATACTTGAACGCATAATAAAAATCTGAGGGCAAGAATACCGTCATGGCGAAATGGAGGACAATCGAGGTCATTCATGGAAGGATGTAGATACTAGGTGAGATCGCTCTTTGTTTATGTTTATGCTTTCTTTGTACTTTGTTGTTCAACTTTAGATTACATTAGAGTTTTATTGCTATTGTTATTGCATTAATATTTCATTGTTTTAATGATGTTACATTAGTGAACCTGACATGCAAACACATTCTTCACAAATCCGTAGATGTTTTATTCATTTTTTGTAGTATCGTATGACCCGATACATCTGACAGACAAAATGACACAACTGATATTACGAACCACATCTGATGACTATAGCGACACATCTAACAAAATTTGGCACATCTATTGCTTTTTGTGATGCAATTGACTAGTAAAAATCCATGAAACATCTGCCGCTCTGAATGACACATTTGACTAGTGAAATTTCTAGGTTTAATTTCTGATTTTTAGTTTGTCATTGTGTTTATATTTTTTTAGCTAATTTTTTGTTTGCAGTGTGTGTTTTAAGGAGTTAACATAGTGTTTGTAAGATGTAGCGTAGAAGACAAGTTTTTGAAACCTTTTTGTAGGACGATCATCGAAGATAAATTCAAAACTACTGATGAATTGTTTTGCAAGATGCATGTCAAAGACTATTTTGAAACAAACTGTTTGGTAGATTAGAAAATTATCATTTGGGTTTAAAATTTGCTACTTTTTACTATGTTTGGTGTGAAAGCATGCTTTGTTATTACCCCATGATTCAGTATATAGAAGTATCCTCTCCCCTTGCGCATTCATGCGATCCTGGGTGCAAGAGAACCTGTTACTGACTCTAGAAATTGGGTTTGTCTTGGTGGGAAAAAGTATGCACCCCAAGACAACTTAGACTGGTAACACGCTGAACCCGAGTGGCTTCCAGCTTGTATATAAAAGTGGGTACTTGAGGAAAGTTCACGTATCATGAGTATTGTTTTGATAAGAAGGGAATCAATGGTCTCTTGCCGCATGGATGATACCACACGAACAAAATGCCCATACTAAACACCCTTTTTTTTAGTAAGCCAAAAACCCTCTATTTGTTGGTGCAATAGGTCGGACCTATGAAGCCATCTCATGTTCTTATAGTTCATAATAGAGATGACAAGTATGCCATGGGAGTTTCATGGGTACTATAGCTCGGTTGCCCTAAATGAAGTTTTGAGCCATGGAGGGGAGCCAGTGGGGTCAAGCTACTAGTCATCCACTTTAAATAAGTGTAGAGCTTGGGGGGTATGTGCAGGATCATGATGGGCCAAAAAGTGGCAATATGATGGGTATGTCGCTAACGACTTTTTTTTAACCCAAAATTGATGAAACGAAAAGGGTTTTTAAAGGATATTCTCAACTTTCCACCAATATAAATTATGTTTTACTTTGAATTTAATAAATAATTATTATTCATTTTCCTCTCAAATTTTTTCGAAGTCTTCAGATACGATGGAGATTGACATTGAAATCACAATGGTGACAGTCAAAATCTAAAAAAAAATTATCATTTTATTGTGGTTAATTGACCAGACACCTACTTCTTATTTTTTCCCTGAAATTTAAGTACTACTGCATTGAAATTTCAAATTTTCACCAAATAGATTTTTTTAATTTTAAAAAAAACCTAGTAGTTTAGAAAATATATTAAATTTTTTATAGATTATATTCTTACATATTTTTAAAATAATATAGATAACTTATTCAAATATTTATGTCAAGTTGCCTAACTCTGATTTTTCTGAATTTTTTGCCACTTAAGGGCCTGTTTTTTCCTTGATGATCCTGCACATACCCTGGGGTAAAACCCAAGTGAGAACTCAACAAGTATTGTCTTTCATTGCCTTAGGATTGTACTAATTTTTTGGAAATACACATGTTCATGATTATCAAACTAAAAATACATTATCTTCTAATTGTCTTTGCTTGTAAAAACTTGATCATGAGATAGAGTCAGTTTAAACTATCATTTATTGGAAAAATGCAACAGTTCATCAAAAGATTGCAACTATCAATAGAGTCACAATTGTTCACTAGAAAAACACATCTATTAGGTATAGTCGTATCTGTATACTAGTCTATCACATCTATCAAAATTGAGTCAAATCTATCGTTTATAAACAATTGAGTCGCATTTGCATGTCATTGACTTGCATCTATTACTACATGTATCGCATCTATCAGACACTGAGTCCAATTTGCATGTCCCATAATTTGAGTCACATCTGTTTAATCTTAAGTCACATCTGCCAGACTAGCTTGCATCTGCTTAGTAGAAAACTACATCTGATATCTCAGTCATGTCTGTCATTACCTCTGTTACTGGAAAACCCACAAATTATACCTTCCATGGCGCATCTGAATAGGTGAGCCACATCTGTAGTCTAGAATGATGCATATGCCCATGTCATAGAACCAACCTACTATTACCAATACATAGTTAGAGTCTTGAAAACTGCATTTGGTTAGTCTTGAGTCACATTTGATACCCTGAGTCACATCTACTGTAAAAAAAATAAATGTTTCTGATACCTAAAACTAAATTTATCAGTAAATCGCAACTAAGAAAGAAAAGCATTAACTGTTAAATTTTGCAACGCATTTGCTTGAGTATCAAAAAACTAGAGTTTACTATCATAGACTGAGAACAAACAATCAACCAGTATCTGACTTATCCTTTTTCACCGACTCTTGGATAGAAACTAGAAAGTTTGCTCAAAATTTTTACATTTACATCATTTAGGAATCATTTGGTCTTAGTGATAGGTACCCTAGTTGTAGATCTTACTTTCATCTTAGGAGTCTTTATTTCCTTTAGAGAGATCATCTTTTGCAGATTTTAGGATAGGAACATTTCATGCTTTGGATGAACCCTTGATTCAACAAATGTTGTCATTGAACCTAGTCATCATATCTTTTGTCCTACACATGAGTCCTTCCATCTCATCAGTCTAAATTGGGAGCTCGCCTTATCTTTTAGTCCTATTCTTATGAAGGTTCCTTGTCAAAACTAAATTGAAACCTGGGTTACACTTTAGCTGATAGATAACCTCTTTTAGAATCTTCCAAATTGATCACTTAGACCTTTGCATATTTAGATACTATCATCCTAGAATAGAATCATTTTAGACATACCTTATTTGTAGAAAAAATACCAAAAAAATAGCTGCATACATTCATCCTTTATATTCAAAAAATCCCAAAAAAATAGATTAGACTCATAATAATCCATAGACTTAGCTTTTGCATCACTTGCACTTTGAACTTATATTACATGGTTAAAACAAGATCGAAAAGGAAAGAAAGAGAAAATATCCAGTTGATCTAAACGATTTCATCAATTTGTTCTTAAACCCCTTTTCAGGGACATCTTCATCCAGGCCTCACAAGACTTTGTTAGAAAAATTTGTTACTAGAGACGCACAAGGACACATTGTAGTGGAAGACATAGATGCTACTGCACAAGACCCTAAGTTTGCTTCCTTTGTAGATGACTATCTAGTAAATGATCCTCAATGATACTTAGCCAAATTACTAGCAGAAGGTTCCAAAATACCTCCTGGCTTTGCTATTCGTACCCTACAAACTTCATCTACCTAGCGAACAAACACCACTACCACTAGTACTACTATACCTCAAGTGACTACTGCTATACTATCTAGAGGACCTACAAAGAGTGCCTCAACGATACACACATCTCCATTTGGTATGCCTACCTCAACACAGCTGCTAAATTTCACCATAGGGGCATCATCGTCCAATCCCTATGGTCCTCTTGGTGGGAACACAAATCTAGAACATCAACTCCTATACCAAGTGTCAATGTCACTAGCACTATTCCACAAACAACAGCTATACCTAGTGTTCATTTTGCTAGTACTATACCACAAATTGGGGTTTCACAAATAGGAGGCATACCCTCTTTCCAATATGGAAACTGACCCATCACTTCACAGATTCTGAGTCAAAATCCATTTTCACATATTCCAAGTCAAAATCAATTTTCACTTATTCTGAATCAAAATCCATTTTCACAAACTCCACGTATCAAAATCCATTTACACAAACCCCAAATCAAAATAAATTTTCACAAATTTTGAATCAAAACCCATTTACTAACATTCCAAATCAAAATCCACTTTGCATACCAGCATTTAATCAAAACCCATCACAATACATTGGATTTCAAAACATGTACATAGACCCAAACAATCCAACTAACACATCATTGACTCAAGTTAACGTCCTACAAACACAAATGCATGCACTTCAAACATAGATGGATAACATGATAGTGTCAACCAAGAAAACATTTTCAGCAAAGGATTTATGCCCATTTCCCTTCAATAAATCATTGTACATGACACCTTTCCCTCATGGATATGTCATACCAAATTTTCCCAAGTACAATGGAAAGCGAAATCCAGTCAAACACATAATGGAATTTTCTACAATGTGCATAGATGTCTCCTACGACCCCACCTATCTTATGAGACTCTTTCCAAGAAGTCTTGTTGGAATTGCACTAGAGTGGTTTTCAGGTCTTCACCATGGCATAAAATCATGGGGTGAACTGGCTGAGAAATTCATTGAACAATTCTCCTTTAACATAGACCATGAGATTAACATAGCGACCTTGTGTCATACTACACAAGATGGAGAAAATTTTATTGCCTTCTTCTATAGGTGGAGAATTATAGCTAGTCGATTTCCTTTAACATAGACCATGAGATTAACATAGCGACCTTGTGTCATACTACACAAGATGGAGAAAATGTTATTTCCTTCTTCTAGAGGTGGAGAATTATAGCTAGTTGATGTCCTGTCAAGATACTTGAGAAACAAAAGGTCACTATGTTCCAAGAAAACCTCAACCCAAAATTGAGAAGTGACTTAAGGGTAAATTGTTGCACATCCTTTACAGAACTAGTGAAAAAGGGGCTCATACTAGAAAAATATCTCATTAACAAAGAAGAAATTAAGACACAGACACCCAGCAAAATTCCAAATGTGCAGAACACACCCAATGATAGAAACAAGTTTTGGTCTCAAAATAAGAATGTTACCAATGATGGGGTAGTTGATGAAAATAATTTACAAGTAGGACTGATCATCACACTGAGAGGAAATTCCCCCTCTACCAACACACTTAACACTATTAACCAAACCCCCAACACTACCCACAACAATAGAGACGGTTTTTGAAACATGAGTTCACTCCCCTTAGGGAACCCATCGAGTCAGTCTTCAAACAACTTTTGCAACACAATCTTATGCAACTTCAAGAGCCAAGACAATACGATCCATGGAAATTCAAACCATCTTGGTGGTATGATAATGCCTTTTGTGATTTCCATCGGACCAAAGGACATAGCCTACAAAATTGTTGTCAACTGAAAAACGTCATACAAGACTTTGTCAACAATAGAACTATTGAAGTTAGTGGACATAAACTTACATCTTTGAACACTGATCACAAGGTCTTTTTGGATCCATTACATGACCATGAAAAAGGAAATGTTCCCATTTTGAGTAAAAAGACCAATACTTTAGCTAACTATGCTAATGTTAAGCATGATTATAGTGGAAAAATTATAAATCACCTTCGAGCCACTAATGATCAGGTCAATACCATCTCCATAAATAAAACTTCTGAGTGTACTATTAACACTTGTCGGACCAAGATCACCATCCAAAGCTCTCCATCAAATAAGATACCACATACTTCCAAGCCATAGTATAACTTAGTTGATCAATTGGGGAAGACCCCAACCCAAATTTCCATCTTGGAATTGTTGTGTATCTCCCCTAAACATCGATCCATTTTAGATAAGGCTTTACAAAGCATCACTATTCCTAATGATCTTGATGTCAATCGTTTCAAAGAAATGGTGGGAAACTTGACCAATAATCATCATGCCACATTCTCTGAACAAGACCATGCAACTAGGAATACAAATCATAATGACCCGTTACATTTGGAATTACTTGTGGACAAAACCAAAGTTAGAGGAGTTCTCATAGATGAGGAGCAAGGTTAAATATTTTCACTTTACAATTGATTAAGGCACTGGGTTTCTAGGAAGCATGTGTAGACACAACCGAAAGAATTTTCATTAAGGATTATGATGATGAAGAATGCAAATCAAAGGGGGTGGTAACACTTCCTATCAGAATTGGTCCTATAGTTATGGAGACAAAATTCTAAATCTTGGATCTCATCCTTCCATACAACCTTATGTTGGGTAGACCATGGATTCATTCCATGAAGGCATTCCCTTCCTCATATCATCAATGTATCAAATTTCCCTACAATGGCACTGAAATAATGTTCAATAGATGGTGACCCAGATCCATTCCAATATTATACCAATCTATGAGAGACACCTCAGCACCAAGTTCTTGTAAACCAAGAATCCTCATCATCCAATTCATCTCATTATGTCAATCCATCCACTCTCACTAGAACACCCACTTCACCTTCATTACTTTCTACTCCTAAGGTTGAGATCCAAGACAAGGGTTGTGGAGAATATCACATGAAGACATCTTATTGTGTTAGCCATCTAATTCCTCCTAAATCATATGGTTTACCTACAACAGATAAGAGACAATCAGTGGTCACCGTACACATTCCTCCCTCAACAACCTTTACAAAATGGGGAGAATTAAGCAAAGAAGCCATACACACATAAGATGTGACCTTCTGGTTGTAGTGAGAGGACCATGAAGAACCTCCCTCACTTGCTCACATTCCTACAAATCAATATGGAAAAGGTTTCACAATCATGCAAAGTAAGGGATATAATGGACATAGTGGCTTATGCTTACATCAAGCTAGGAGGATTGAACCAATCATTTTTTCTAAGTGGCCAAAAGGCTTAGGGCTTGCGTTTAAACCAATTTAGATTGGCGTTCCTAGTACCACATCACCTTTACCAGAGGAAGTAAGTGCTTCAAAAAATATTGAGACATCTGACCAACCATTTGACCAACCCTACTATGATTCCACTTACTCAAATGAATATGAGTGGGATTCCCTATCCTCCACCTCTTCCATGGACCTTGATAAGTTATTTAGAGAACTTGAATTAATGTTGAAATCCTCCCCAAATCCATTAAATTCCTATCCACCCAATAATTTGACAAAAGAGGAATGGTTTAAACATTACTACTAGGAATCTCTTGATCCTACCTCTTGGGAGCCTCACAAATCTATTTCAGATAACCAAACCTTGGAATTAGGCCCACCTCAAAATCCACCTAGATCCAAGCAAAAGAGAAAAGAGGACTTGGTACAAAACTTTTGTGACTATATGAACAACTTAGTTTTACCTTGACCCCATTAAACTTTGACAACTCCGATGATGACATGCCATTAGTCTATCCCTAGCTCATTGATTGGGACAAACAAGACACACCCATCTTACACAATTTTGAGATCGACAAACCAATTGTTGAGTTCCTAGGATTACAAGAAGGAATACCTAGTGTTGATCACAAGGCTAGATTTACCATTGACTTGGACAACAAGGCATATTTTGGGGAATATGTGCAACCCTTCAGTCACAAAAATAAGAAAAAGAATGAAAAAGTTAAAAATGATGAGTCTCAAGGTAAAAACTGAAAGGTTCCTTTAGACAATCAAAAAGCAAAAAATAAGGATGCATCTGAAGGCAAAAACCTCTTTGAGGCACCTAAGGATGGAGGTTTGAGCATTCTCCCTATTGCATAGGAAAAGTCACCCATACTAGTTGAAGAATCAGTGGAATTCAACATAGGCACAAAAGAGAATCCCCGACTGGTATATTTTGTAGCATCATTGACAAAAGAGAGCAGCCAGAATTCCACAACTTTTTTACACAAAGATAGATTAATTTTGCTTGGTCATATGCAGGCATGCCTGGGTTGGATCTTGAACTTGTAATACATCATTTTCCCTTACAACAAGATGTAAAACTAGTGAAACAAATTGAGGAAAATGCATCCACAAAATGCTTTACTAGTGAAGGTTGAGTTGAAGAAACTATTAGATGTTGGCTTCATTAGATCAATTGACTATGCAGATTGGATTTCCAATCTTGTACCAGTCACCAAACCAACAGGGGGCATCCACATTTGCACAGATTTTAGAGATATAAATAAAGCCTATCCTAAGGATGACTTTCATTTGCCGAACACGGACATGATAGTAGAAATCACCGCAGGATATTTTTAGGATATAATCAAATCATAATTTCAACTAAATACCAACCTAAGACAGCTTTCACATGTCCATGGGGAATGTATTGTTGGAATGGCATGCCTTTCAGACTCAAAAACACTAGAGAAACCTATTAGTGTTCCATGACCACTATTTTTCATGACCTTATACACACTCTTATGGAGGATTATGTCGATGACCTTATTGCTAAATTTTTGATAAGGGATGATCATTTATAGGTCTTAGACAAGATATTTCAAAGGATAGAAGAGTATAAAGTGAGACTAAATCTAAAGAAATGTGTGTTTGGAGTGAAATCAAGAAAGCTTTTGGGTTATATCATTTCTAGAAGAGGCATTGAAGTGGATCTGGCCAAGGTAAAAGCAATCATAGATCTACCTCCACCAGCTAATCTTAGTCAACTAAGGACATTACAAGGGAGACTACAATCCATCAGAAGATTCATAGTGTAGTTAGCAAATAAGACACATCCATTTCAACATTTAATTAGAAAAGGAATACCCTTTTTTTGGATAGGTAAGTGTCAGGAAGCTTTTCAACTGATTAAGGATTATCTATTCACACCACCAGTCTTAATGCCACCTATTGAGGGATGACCATTGATTCTCTATATTTTAGCAACTTATTCATCACTTGAAGCATTGCTTGCATAGAATGACAATGAAGGTCATGAAAGGAAGTATACTATATCAATCAGACTTTGGTAAGTTATGAGCTTAATTATAGTACCATTGAATGTGCTTGTCTTGTAGTAGTATTTTCTACTCAAAAACTAAGGAACTATATGCTAAACAATCAAACAATGTTGGTTGCCAAGATAGATCCTTTAAAATATCTTCTAAGCAAAGCAACATTAACAGGGGGACTTTCCAAATGGGTAATGATACTGAGTATGACATCTTGTACATAGAGAGAAAAGCTATCAAGGGAAAAGTAATTGTTGATTAGTTGGTTGATGCACCGATACAAACAGATCACCCTTTAGTTGCAGATTTTCCTAATGAGTTTATATTCACCATTGACACAAACACAACATGGAAATTATACTTTGACAAGTCCCATACAAATCATGGCTTTAGGGCTGTTATACTGTTTATCACACCACAGGGTGATTCTATCCCTAACTCATTCAAGATTTCCTTTCCATGTACCAACAACATAGCAAAATATGAGGCTCTTGTGATAGGATTATGTATGGTAGTCAAATGGAAGATCAAGAACCTACAAGTTTATGGTGATTCTCAACTGGTAATCCAATAGGTAAATGATGATTATGAGACTAAGGATGAAAAGCTTGCTCCCTACAAATGCATGGAAAATAGTTTTAAGGAGTACTTTGATAAGGTGGACTTTCATCAAATACCTCGTGTTCTAAACAAGGCAGTAGATTCCATGGCTACTATTGCTTCACTCCTAGACATACCGAGCAACGTGCCTAAGTTTGAGTTTTTGGTAGAACAGCTTTTGGTCCCTACCTATGACATCCTAGATTCAGAGATGGTATGTGATATTGTTGGTCCTGATTCCCCATGGTATAAAGGTATCTATAACTACCTCCATGCCGAAATCATACCCCTTGACCTTTCCAACAACTAATGTAGGACATTCCTTAGCAAGTCAGCCAAGTACACCATCATCGGAGACACCCTTTATAGATGCTCCTTAGACAATACCCTATTGAGATGTCTCGATAATGATGAAGCACAAGAAACCTTACATGGGGTACATGAGGGTATATGTGGATCCCATTCTAGCAGCCCTACTTTAGCTAAGAATATTATGAGATTGGGTTACCATTGGCCTACCATGGAAAAGGATGCATACATCTTTGTCAAGAAATTTTGCCAATGTCAAGTACACAGATATTTGATACATGCACCAGGGTAGGAGCTCCATCCCATAATGTCGCCATGGCCCTTTGCCCAATGGGGACTCGATCTCATAGGTAAGATACATCCCACATCATCCAATAGCCATAAGTTCATCATTACTACCACTGAGTATTTTACCAAGTGGATTGAGGCTATTCCCATGACCTACATCACTGTCACATAGATCTCTAAGTTTATCTTGAACTATATCATCTATCGGTATTGTGTTCCTTAATCCATTATCATAGATAATGGTCGTCCATTCAAAAAACAAGAAGCCCATCATCTCTGTGAAGAGTTCCACATTCACCACCATTTTTCCACCCCATATTACCCACAAGGTAACATCCAAGCTGAGGCATGTAATAAAACTATCATCAGAATCCTCAAAAAGATTGTCAATGATGTTGGTCAGGATTGGCATTTACAGCTTAATCTATCCTTGTGGGCTTATCACATAAGAATTTGTACTCCCACTGGTGCCACTCCATATTCCTTAGTATTTTTCTCCAAAGCAATTTTTCCTATTGATGTCGAGATTCCTTCCCTGAGGGTATCCTTGAAAGGGCATATTGATGATGAAGAGTACCGAGTTTCAAGACTACATGAGCTAGAATTTCTAGATGAATGAAGACAAAAGGCACTAGATCATATTCAAGCATATCAGAATCATCTTCGTCACAACTACAATAGGAAGGTCTTGAATAGAAACTTTGACATTGGTGATCTGGTCTTAATGGAGAATCCCAAGAATCAAGTTGAAAGAGAAAAACCAAGAAAGTTTAAACCTAACTGGTTAGGGCCCTACATTATCACAGAAGCCTTTGGATTAGGAGCATATCAACTCTCTACTCCTAAAGGAGAACCATTGTCAGCACCTATCAATAGTCTTCATCTGAAGAAGTTCTACGCATAGCTTTTGAGAGTCTTGTCTTAATTATCAAAAATACAAAAAATAAAAATAATAAAAATAATAATTACCTAGGTGGAAATGTAGCAAATAGGCATCTTGGTAACATTAACAAAAAATAAAAAAAATAAAGAAAATAGTAAAGGGAAATAAGTCATCCAATAGTGAAAACCACTTCGGTGGTGCTTTGGATAAGTACCATGGTGAAAACCTGGCAAATAGGCACCATGTGTAGTTGACTCTACTCCTTTGTCTATCATTATTCTAATCTGACTTACCTATACATACTATTTATCCTTGTACATATCACCTATCTTTTCCATCCATCCCTTGTACATACCTTTCATAATAAAATGGTTGTCTTTTCCATAACTTGGAATGATTGACATCGAGTCCATTTCATATCCCCCATCACATCCTATTCATAATCAATTAATTTTATAGTCAACTGGGGAAAGCACTTGACTTGCATCATATTGGTTCTTACATTGGCTATCCTGAAGCTGTAAAACCATCAAAAATCCAAAAAACATTACAAAATGTCTTTAAAAAGTCCAAAACATCAAAAAACTTCAAAAAGACAAAAAAAAAAAGAAAAACATGTCAAAAATCCAAAAATAGAGTTAGGGTCAGTTGCACTTGTCAGTCTTTGTCATTTGTTGAACTATGTTGCCTCTGTGACTGGACATAGGCAAGGCCATCTATCGATGTGCCCCCGAGGCATTAGGTCAATCTTTTTAGGTTTATTTGTATAAAATCATGATTCAATCCATTTTTTTATAAGAAAAGGCCATTGGTCATGTCAAACTACAAGGTCTATGTGTTTATAACATAGGAAAGCCCATCAATCGATGAGCCCCTGAGGCTGCACTAGGTCAGTCCATTAGGGCTCATCACATGCACTACCACACACATTAGATATCTTCATACAAATCAAACTTTGTATAGTCAATATTTTTAGTCAAACTCTAGTTGAACTACGAGGTCTCTACATGTATAACATAGGAAAGGCCATCAATCAATGAGCCCCCAAGGCTGCACTAGGTCAGTCCTTTAGGGTTTTTCATCACACATAGTCAATTCTCAGCACATCATATCAAGTCATGCATCAACAAGATGACAAAGTCAACAATCTCATCAATTCAAATCAAACAAAGTGCCAAAGCAACAAACAAAAAATATCAACTTATGTCTACTATAGGATGTGTCCTTCCTTAAAAAAAACATCATCAAAAAAATCAAACCTAATGTCTTATACAAGATGAGTCCTTCCTGGATACATACATTGTCAAAAAAATCAGCATGACCTTACACAAGTTATTGCATCAATGACATCAAACTCAATGTCTTATATGATACATGTCTTTTTGTAACCAGGATTTTATAATTCCTTATACAAATATTCATAACATCGAAACCAAACTCAATGTCTTATCCGATATGTGTTTCTCCTGAAATCAGGCTCTATCAATCAATCCTCTTATCAATCAAAACAATCAAACAAATAGATAAAGTTTTGGAAAATATTTTACTGGCTTTGACTTTGTGCCTTATTTATCTCATCATTTCATTTGACTTTATGATTGGAATCCTATTACTAGCTTTCTCAAGGATGTCCCATGAAGGATTTAGAGAAGCAACAATGTATTAGTATTATGTTTTCTTTGACTATTGTTTGTCGACTATCTTTTAACTGTTCATTTTGAGTTATGTTACTAGTTTCCTCAAGGATTTCCCATGAAGTATTTAGAGGAGACATGACGTCTTATGACCCATCTTTTATTTGTTTTTTGTTTGTTGTTGTGGTTTGTCTTGACAAAAAGACTGGGGCAACTGTGCCCTTAGTATGAGTTAAGACAATCCTTGTCTACCATTGTCTGTTGTTAGTAGGTGGATGACCTTGCACACCTTGATCTATGTCATATCATGGTGTTTTTCTCCATTTGTATTAGTTACCACCCAATGATGATAAAGTGAAAATCCTTTTGTGATTCAGAAAAATATCAAAGATTGCTAATACTAACAACCATGTCTTTTATTATTCATCTTCTTTCCGCGCTAACATTTCTTATTTCTTGCATTATGACAGGGACCTGTGATACACAAAAATATAAAGCATCCTTCATATGCATTCATGTTAGAAACATCATGTAAAAGTCATACATCATAAATCATACATATCTCTTGCATTACAAAACGCAAAAACATAGGCATCTATCATATCTAGGAAATCATGGCATAATAGGCATTCATTATCATAGATTACATAACAAAAAAAATACATGTACATAATAAGTTTAAATATATGCATCACATTACATCTATCATCATCAAACATATAGCATCACATGTAGATATCATTGTATATATAAACATCACATTGCATCTCATTATCATAAATTGCATACATAACATCAATCAATATCATCGAAAGTAAATGCATACATCATCATATAGAATAAAAATCACATCATAGGCTTCATAAACACATCATGAGGTAGATATGATCATACATAATATAGACATATCATATAGAACACGTACATCAATAAAAGACTACATAGAACTACATATCATTAGAATAGCCATCAAAATCACACACATATATATATATATATCGCTCAAAAAAGTGTCACATCACAATGTCATAATGTATCAATAAATATGAAACCCATAGGCTTTGTGATCAGAATACAATGTCTCAAATAAATATCAATACATGTCCCTATCTGGAACTCCCACTGCTGCCATGTGGACAATGTGAAGACGACTGATGGTGGGATCTTGATGATCTTTGTGTAGAAGGAGGCCTATCATATGGTCCTAATCTATGAGGTTCATCGACCCCCTCTGTACGCATTTTCCTACTTTGTGCATGTGAATATCTAGGAGCCTATCTCTTAAGAGGTACCTCCTCATATAGGTTCCTGTAATATATCTCCCTATCACTAGATCTAGCCAACTCTCGTGCAAAAGTTGTCGACGGCCCACTGCAAAGAGCTGTAATCTGTGTGAACCTTTGCCCAGTCTCCAGTATCTAAGTTATGGTCTGAGCTCTATCCATATATGTTTTTTCTCTCCATCACAACTGAATCTCACTCTACCATCAATGCTCTCATCTACTCCTCTAGAGATGCTACTTGGGCTGTAAATTTGCAATCTCCTAATCAACAAGACCTGTATCATCTTATCGTGGCCGCTCTCTCCCATCATCCTTCCAATCCTCCACAATCCTGTCTTGGAGCTCCCACTCCTAGTCATCCATATCCTCCTCCTCATCATCATCTTGGTAGCTGATGAGCAGACCAAGAGCATCCATCTCCACCTCCTCCCTCACCACCTCCTCCTCTGCATGCTCCTTTGGAATGTTCTCCTCTGCTACATTCTCCTCGCCACCAACCTCAACATCAACCTCCTCCTAACCTCCACCAACCCCGAGCATGGGAACATCATCTCCCTCTCTCTCCTCCTTGTAAACAAGTGACAAATGTGGACCTCGTCCCCTACGACCACATCTCCCCCTAACACCACCCCTCTGACCTCCACCTCCATCTCCCCCATCACCCCTACCACCACCCCTCCAACATCTACCTCTCCCACGTCTGGCTCGAGGTCCTATCCTACGCCTCTCTACAAGGGCATCCTAGTCTAGAACTATGAAGGGAACTAGCCTATGATTGGCCCACCAAGTATCATATGCCACCGTGGTACCTGGATCCGCTACTTCGGCTCTCCACCCCCACTGTACTAGATGTAAGGTATCAATGTCTGCCTCTAATATAGCAAACAAAATCTCTGCTCCCCATAGAGTCACCTCTCTCAATGATCTAGCATACTCTCCTTGACCTCGAGGCTCATCCTAAACTTCTCCAACTTGTCTCAGGACCTGGTTTGGAAAATGCCTCTCAATGATGTGCACATGTGATACTTCTCATAAAATCAAATATTGTGTCCAACAGTATGTCAAATGCCTGTCCTCATCTAGCCACTGTGGGCAATCCATGTAACATCTCCAAATAAGTTGAACCATCATGTCGATGGCATTTCTATAGTAACTAGTATCACCAACATGTTTCTATGTGTTTTCCCCCGCATAATAGAAGGCATAAGGTGATTCCTACTATAGCTCTTCTATGATAGGTAGACAGAAAATGGTTGTGTTCCCACACCCATACCATCAAGAGCGTGGTACCACAACTCATGGATTGTGCCTCTCTATAGGAAATATCATGCAAATGGAAGTACAACATGGCTAACGAACATGGGCCATAGGCATATACTACTCGTCTCTCTAGCATACCTACAAGCATCTCCCCCCATCCCATAGAAAATCCATGACCTTGACAATTAGGAAGAACTACCCCACCAATCAATGTACATAATGGACAATCTATCCTATCATATCTCTCTACTAGAACATGCCATCTAATCTCATAGTGGTCTATCCCTAACTATCTAATATCCTCATGGGGATAGTATCTACACATCTTTGCAAATCCCCTTTGTGTATCATACATCACTCTGGCTCCTCTAATCGATAGCCTCAATATCCTATATACATCCTCTAACATCACCATCACCTCACTAGTAGGTAGATGAAATGATGATGTCTCTGAGTTCCATCGCTCGCCCAAGGCAGTTAATAGACCTTGATTTTCCCAAATAGTGGGAATGAATATCACATGGTGCAGACCCAAGTGCCACAAAAAACCGTTTCTCTTGCTCTGCAGTCAATCACGGAAGCCAAAGGTCAATAGTCTCAACTCTTTGGTATATATCAGATACAATACAACCTACGATGGAATTATGCATGCCTCATGTTAGAATCAATAACCTATCCTAGTCCAAAATTCCAAATTCTCTGCCATTCAAATGCATCATTTCAGTTTCAAATGGTTTGCAAAACCAAATGCGTCATTTTAATTTGCAAATGCATTACAGGTATATATATGCATCATCCTAATATGCAAATGTGTCTTACAAATGCAAATGCATATCAATGCAATGATGCACAATCAACATACCATACAACATGCAAATGCGTCTAAGAAAGCAAATGCATTTCAAAATCCTATATGTGCTTCTATAAACTACAAATGTGATGCATAAGTACACATGCATTGAAACAAAAAACAAATGTGTTAAACTACGATAAACATGATGCTATCCTCCTACGTGAAATTGCATATAAATTGTTCTACATACACATCCGTCGAAAACACATGAATATGGGTATGTGAAGGATCATCATGGAAAAACAAGCCCTTAAGTGGCAAAAAATTCAGAAAAATCAGAGTTAGGAAACTTGACATAAAAATTTAAATAATTTATCTATATTATTTCAAAATATGTACTTAAGAATAGAATCTATAGAAAATTGAATGTAGTTTCTAAACTACTAGGTTTTTTTATTAAAGAAAAATCTATTTGGTGAAGATTTGAAATTTCAATGCAGTAGTACTTAAATTTCAAGGAAAAAATAAGTAGGTGTCTATCTAACTACCCTAACCACAATAAAATGATAATATTTTTTTATAAGACTTTAGATATAAGTAGAGGACTCATGTCCCAATGTGATACATATTTTTTTATAATTTTTTTCCAAGTAAATAATTAATTATGAATTTTTATTACAAATTTTAAAAAATATAAAAAATCGTATGTCGACCACCTTAACTTGGTCAAAAATTCATGAAATTCAATTTTTCTTTTTTAATCCTATAGTATACGAAATATAAAATGTGACACATGTTTTGGATTCAAAAAATGTGATACCATTTGAAAGATATAGATGTTTTTCTATCAGCCTATCAATCGGGACTTTAGTCATATTTCAAATAGAAAATGAATAATAATTACTTATTAAATTCAAAGTAAAGCATAATTTATATCGGGGAAAGCTGAGAATCTCCTTTAAAAACCCTTTTTGTTTCATCAATTTTGGGTAAAAAAAATTCCTCAGCCACATACCCATCATATTGCCACTTTTTGGCCCATCATGATCTTGCACATACCCATATGCGATGCAACATAAAAGTGACACGTGAAAAAACATTGAAACAAATGCCTAGGAAAGGGTGAAAAGAAAATTTTCAAATAGCAATTTCCAACTACATACCAGGGGGGCTGTGTCTGCAAGTCATTTGAAGGTCTAGATGCGATAACCACAATGTTGTGAGTGTGGAACTGGAGACATGGTTGCTAGAATATCAAAGAAAAAATCTCAAATTTCTAAACATGGAGGGTGAAAATGAATTGGATTTTCACCCCATTTCTATATATACCTAGGGTTTTGGGTGGTATTTCCTCCAACCTTGTCTATTGGTCACGTAAACTTCCAACTTCTACTGACTCGTACACATACTAGGTAACACCTCAAAACTCATTTTTGTCAACTCCACTGCATTTCTGGCTATCAAATTGACTAATTGGGATGATTTCCAATTTTTTTGAGATTTTTCAAAAATTTGTCAATTTTCCCAAGGGGGCATACCTTGACCTATTTAACACTGGGGCACAACTAGGGCATGTTTTTCATCAATTTTCTTTGACACAACACCAAAATGACATTGTATCAAAGAGGGGAAGAATGTAGGCATCGAAATGTGGTCTAAGCCTACGACTTCAATTTCTTCATAATTCATATTGTCATAGTCATGATTGAATAATGTTAATTATTTAATTATTCTCTAAAGTCCTTTATTCATCTATTAATTAAATAAACATTCTTTATTTAATTACATCACTAATTAACTCTATCCTCCGTAAATTAAATAAATTTTTATTTAATTTATCTTTATCATATTTTCAACTATAATTAAATAAATACTTTAATTATTTAATTATTCATTTAACCTTTTCTTTACTCAATTAAATAAATCTTATTAATTAATCCCGAAATGCTGAATGTTGAATTAAATAATCATTTAATTCATAAAAGTCTATTTTTAACACATTCCTCTATATTTAGATAAATGTTTAAGTTATCTAAGTATTCATTTCTACTTGACTCGAGATCTATTTAAATCAGTCAGTTATCTCCTAATTTAACATCTGAGTGTCTTTTGTAGATAAACTCTGTGTCATAACCAGTTAGTTATCTAGTTCTAACTCTTATGCATGTACACATTTATTAATTAAATATCTTTATTTAATTAATTAATTTATGCATGCATTTGAACAGATCATTTTCCTTATTCTATCTTTATCTTTGTCATGCAAACATTATTCTTCTAATTTTCGAATACTTTCAACTAGAGATTGAATCATTGTTTAATCTTGATCTTTATTCTTAGGTTTTATCACTCAGGTTAGTACTAATAGTTATCTCAATGCTTGTTGAATCTTTTAATCTAAATCATTTGTCTATCTTTCAATCTTGACGTCTCATTCAAATGATCAATTTTCTATAAATTGACCCGACTCTCATCATTTTAACTCCTCTCAAAATTGAATGACTTTTGGAGCAATTCTTAATCTTCGATATTTTTCTATAATCACATACATCAAGGATATACTTGCATGCATACTAAAAATTTGAGGGCAATAATACCATCACGACAAAATAAAGGACAATCGAGGTCATTCATGGAAGGATGTAGATATTGTGTGAGATCGTTCTTTGTTTATGTTTATGCTCTCTTTGTACTTTTTTGTTCAACTTTAGATTACATTAGAGTTTTATTGCTATTGTTATTACATTAATCTTTCATTTTTTTCATGATGTTATAGTATATATATATGTGTGCATATATATGTATATATGTATGTATCTATATGTATATGTATACATGCACACACACACACACACATATATACATACATATACATACATACATATATGCATACATACATACATATATACATACATACATACATACATACATATATATATACATACATATACAGATACATACACACATACATATATACATACATACATGTATACATATAGAGATATATATATACATATAGTTATACCTACATACATATATATATCTAATGATCCAGTTAGAATTTATCTCATTGATTAAGTTGATCTTCTAAGATTCAATTCCATTATTGAGATTTAGGGAGTCCCATTGTTGGGCCTCATACCATTATCTCAATATGACACCATTTATCCTACCAATGTGTTCTCATTCTTATGGATGTTACAATGAGACATATACCATACATTCATGAATTTTCTACCATAGAGGAGCACATCACCATTGTATTTCTCATGTTGGGTGAAACATTTTTTGATGTAGTTCAAAAACCAAGACCCTGAATCAGAGTGTTGATCTTTCTAGACACCACACCAATATCTTATCTATTCAACTAAAAATAATACTCAAAGGGAATTAAACAAACCCAGAAAGTTTGAAAATGAAAATAATTAAACATACACATAAATGCATAAAAAACTATTGACATACCACTTTTCAAAAACTATTTTGAGTATACAAACATCTTCAAATTCCTCTGAAACCTTGTACATTAAGATTTCCCATCTTCATCTCTAAGAATACATGTGGGTAAAAATTTATCTACCAATAATACACTACTAAAAATCATCCAAAATCCTAAAAAAACCATCTATTAACACTAGATGCTTCAAACCCTTCTTGCAATATTTTTTTAAATTCTCAACTACTTTTCAAATTTTTTTCTTTTATAGTTTGATATTAGAATTATCCTCTCCATTAAGTCTTTTTTTGCTGGCATCGGTTGTCATTGATGTCAAAAATTAGTGATTTTGTTGGCATTAGTTGTCATTGATGATGTGCTAATAGTGGAGTTTTATCATGTTCATGGTTGGATATTGTCATGCCTTGTTTCATGAAAAGTAAAGATGAATTAAGTATGGTTGTTGTCAAAAGAGATGATATCATGATGATACACTAAGATGAGGATTAGAAGTAATGTTGATGGTGAAGACATGATGTTGATGGTCTCTAGTATGTTTTATGCTATGTGCTATTGTTCCTAAGAAAATATTTGTTGCTACAAGGATGTTCTAGTCTCCACAAGTTGGTGAAATTTTTTGTTTCAGGAAATTATTGTGAAGACTATTTGGTAGAATGCTCTACATTCATCAATTATTGAGGACTTTTGGAATATGTGCCTCAATCCTTACTGACATGGAACTCCTGAAGGGCAAAGTCGCTATGACATTGTTCATGTCTGAGCAATTAACAGTTCTGAAGATCTTGAAATGATCCTATCGCTGTGATAGGGTTGAAGTCTTGCCAACAAAGTCTATCGCTGTGACTTTGTGCTTTCGGCATGACCTTTTGGTGAATGGATTTCTTTGGGTGATAGTGTGATCTTATTGGGCTAACTCGGGTGTCGAAGAGAGGTCCCAATGATTGGTGGATGTCTCACTGATAGCTTAAAGCTATCAGGGTAACTCAGAGGTCGCGGGGAGATGTCTCAATGATGTAGCTTGGTCACACCAACAGGAGCTCTTCGCGGTGACAAAAGACTTCACTGGGAAGTCTTGGCGACTTGGTTAGGTCACGCTGATAGGAGAAGTCACATGGTCTTTGCGGTGACAAAATGCTTCGATGAAAAGTCTTGGCGAAAGTCTTGAGTCTTGTCGACAGTAAGTCTTCGGTAAGACTTAGGGAGCTCGAAGAAAGGTCACGACTATAGACATGAGTCTTAGCGATAGTGTGACTTTTGGTGGAAGTCCTGTTTTGGTATGATGTCTCACCGAAACTATGGGGGTCTTGCCGATAGGTGAAAGGCTTCAGAGTAGCACAAGGTTGTCGACAGAAGGCTTGGCGAAGACATAGTGTCTTGCCAATGGAATGCCTGATCACTGTGACTTATACATTCAATATGTGTCTCGCCAATAAGGGAACCTTAGCTGATAGGATTGAATTGGACATCACTGGTTTCATTATGACATGTAACAGTCGTTATAGCATCTTGCCGACTTGTGGAAGCTATAGCGATGCTGATAGAGAAACTTTGTGGCATCGGGGAGACACTGTGAGTGTCTCACCGATATGCCAACAAAGTTGAATGTTGTTGACCATGTGATCATCCTGTGTGGCATCCTGCTGGACTAATCAGAGGAAGTAGTTTTCAAACTGATGTTCATTATTTTTTGCAACAGTTGCAACGCTAGAAAAAAAATAGCATGCAGGGAAAAATCAAGGCTCGAATGGAAACTGTGTATGGTTGGCAATGGTGGATAAGGATGTACATTAGGAAAAATCAGAATGTGTTAAATAAAGGAAAAATGATTCTGATTTGAGACGAAGATGAGTTTATTGAATTTGTTGAGAGCTTTTCTGAGAGAATTTGAACAGTGAATGTTGTAGCTACTGTGAAATATCAGAGAGTTGTTTTTCTGATTGTATGTAATTGTTGTTACTGTAATACAAAGAGATTCAGCTTGGTGTGGTGGGTTTTTCCCGAAAGGGTTTCCCATGTAAATCTGTTGTTCAGTTGTCTTTGAATTTTTTCTCTATTTCTGTTATTCCTTCACGTGTGTCTTAACTGGACTATAGTTAGAAAATTAAAAGTATTGTCTACTTACTCCCCTGTGGTTTTGACGTTAGGAAAGTTGTTTTTGCACCTCTGCTTTCCTTACAAGTGGTATGAGATCCTGGTCAGTTGTGTTGTCCTTGTGAGTGGGTTGGGTTTTTTGTGTCAATCCTTTTCTAGTGGGAGTTTTGTAGAGTTCTTTTAGTTTAATTACAAATTAAGATGGCGAGCACATCCGAAAGGATGGATATAGAGAAATTCAATGGAAGCAACTTTGAGCTATGGAAACTCAAAATGGAAGATATGTTAGTAGACCGAGATCTTTGGACTACTGTGTCTGGAACAATGCCTCAAGGCATGAAGCAAGAGTATTGGGACATTGCAGATAGAAATTCTAAAGGGCTAATAAGGCTCTATTTGGTAGACTCTGTTCTTCTGAACGTGCATGAAGAAAAGACTACCTCCTCCTTGTGGAAAAGACTAGCATCCATTTATCAGGGCAAGTCCTTGGTGAACAAGTTGTTCTTGAGGAAGAAGTTGTACTCTTTGAGGATGTAGGAAGGAGGGTCTATTGCTGATCACTTAAATGCTTTCAACATGTTGATTGCTCAGTTGACATCTGTTGGTATAAAGATTCAAGATTAAGATCATTGCATTCTATTTCTATGTTCTTTGTCTGATTCTTGGTATCATTTGGTGATGGAAGATGTTGTTGCTTCTCTGTTATCAGAAGAAATGAGAAGAAAATCTTCTGAGATGGCAAAGGAGGCTCTGGCTGTCAGAGGTAGACCAAAGGAGAAAGGCAAGAAGAAGGATAAGAAGTCCAGATCGAAATCAAAAGGGAGATCAAAGTCTCCTGGGAAGAAGTCAAAGGTGAAGTGCTAGAACTGTGGGCAACCTGGTCATGTCTGAAAGGATTGCAAGGAGGATAAAAAGAAGAAGAACTCTTCCAGAAATGATTCTTGTCATAGTGATGTAGACGCCTTCATTACAGCTTTGGCTACACGGGCATTAGATGATGTCTGGCTGATTGATTCTGGAACATCTTTCCACATGACATCTCATAGAGAATGGTTCATGAAGTATGAAGAATACAATGGTGGAAAGGTGTACTTGGCAAGTGATTCATCTTTGGAAATTTTTGGTCGTGGAAGTGTCAGAATTCAATTCCCTGATGGAAGAGTGAAGGGAATCAATGATGTGATGCACATACCAGGTTTGGCTCATAATTTACTTTCTATAAGCAATTTGAATGATATCGGAGTGCATGTCACATTCTATGGAAATGGCTGCAAGATGACTAAAGGCTCTATGGTGTTGGCTAGGGGTGCTCGAATTGGTACCTTGTACAAGCTAGATGCATAAGCTATTCAATGCAATAGTGTATCTGCAAAGTCACTTATGGCTGCTCATGGAGAAAAGAAGGAAAACGTTCCTAATGGTGTAAACTCCATGGAAGTTAAACTTCCAGTAGAGAAGACTATGCTCTGGTATCATAGGCTTGGCCACATTGGTGAGAAAGGTTTAAAAAACTTGAAAAATAAAAACCTGGTAGAAGGGCTTGAAGATTGTAACCTTGAATTTGATTTTTGTGAACATTGCATATATGGAAAGCAGCACCGTGTTTCATTTTCTTCCAGTCCTCACAAAACTTCTAATTTGCTTTATTATATACATTCTGATGTGTTTGGTCCAGTGAATGTTCCTTCTTTGTCTAAATCAAGATACTATGTGTCATTCATTGATGATTATTCAAGAAGAGCATTTGTATATTTTCTGAAAAGTAAATCAGAAGTGTTCAGTCAGTTTAAGGAATTTAAAAACCTTGTAGAAAATCAGACTGGTAGAAAAATAAAATGTTTAAGGACTGACTATGGCAGTGAGTTCTGTTAAGATGAATTTGAAAGGTACTATAAAGATCATGTGATAAAAAGACACAAGACTACACCTTACACTCCACAACAAAATGGAGTTGCTAAAAAGTTCAACAGGACAATAATGGAAAGAGCGTGAAGTATGCTGAGCAATGCTGGCTTGGAGGAGAAATTATGGGCTGAAGCAGTCTCTACAACATATTACTTGGTAAATCGCTCTCCTAACTATGCTCTTGTTGAGAAGACGCCTTTGGAAGCATGGTCTGGAAAGAAGCCCTCTCTAAGACATATTCGTGTCTTTGGCTATGAGGCATATGCATATGTACCATTTGAAAAAAGATCTAAGTTGGAAAACAAACTTATGAAGTGTATTTTTATTGGCTATAGCACTGGAATAAAAGGATACAAGCTTTGGAATCCTAAGACTGAGAAGGTTTTGTACAACAGAAGTGTTATCTTTCATGAGCTGAAACCTTCTACATTGGATCTGCAGTCAGAGAAGAAATTAAAAAATGAAAAGGATGTAGCAGCAATTCCTCAGACACTAGATAAAGAGGAATTGAAAAATCAAAATGTACCTGATACTGAGGAGAGCTCAAGTAGTTCTGAAAGTTCTAAAGATGATGAAGAACCACCTCAGCCTCAGCCTGTGAGGAGGTCAACGCGTGAAAGAAAGCAACCTGAAAGGTATGGGTTTTGTTTAATAGAGTCTACTTGTGCCTATGCTTTAATTTCTAGCACTGATGAACCTAGGACTGTGAAAGAGGCATTTAAAATTTCTAATTCAAACTCTTGGTTGGAAGCCATGAATGAAGAAATGGCATCATTAGAAAAGAATGACACCTAGAGTTTGGTTCCATTTCCTAAAGGCAGAAAATTTGTAGGCTACAAATGGATATTCAAAAAGAAAATAGGTCTAGATGGCAGTGTAGAAAAATATAAAGCAAGGCTAGTTGCAAAAGGTTATTCCCAAGTAGAGGGAATTGACTATGGATAAATCTTTTCTCTTGTAGCTAAGCTGGCATCTATTAGATTTCTTTTGTCACTTGCATCAGCATATGATTTAGAGATTGAACAAATGGATGTGAAAACAATGTTTCTTCATGGTGATCTTGAAGAAGAAATTTATATGTCCCAGCTGGAGCACTTCATGGAAAAAGGTAAAGAAAGACTGGTATGCAAGTTAAAGAAATCTCTGTATGGTTTAAAACAGTCCCCTAGAATGTGGTACCAAAATTTTGACACTTTTCTCTTGTCATTGGGATTTGTAAGATCAAAATGTGATCATTGTGTTTATTGCAAAGCTGAAAGTGATCAAATTCTCATTATTGCTCTATATGTTGATGATATATTGTTTATAGGCAATAGTAAGCTAATGATTTCTGATCTTAAGTCCCAGTTGTCTACAAAGTTTGAAATGAAAGATCTTGGTGCAGCAGGGTATATTCTAGGAATGGAAATAACTAGGGATAGAAAGAATAGAAAACTTTGGCTCAGTCAGAGTAAGTATATCATGACTGTTATAGAGAGATTTTGTATGACTGAGTGCAAATAGCTAGTTGTTCCAGTTACACAGGGAACGAAGCTATCTATTGAGGATTGTCCAAAATCTTCTTCTGAAATGGAGGACATAACCAGTGTGCCTTATGCAAGTGCAGTTGGCAGTCTTATTTATGCAATGGTCTGTACAAGGCTAGACATTTCCCAAGCAGTGGGAGTTCTTAGTCAGTTTATGGCTAATCCTGGAAGAACACATTGGGATGATGTGAAGAGAGTGTTTAGATATCTAAAGGGCACTTCAGAATATGCTTTTTGTTACCATGGTAACTTGGTTGAATCACAGAGAACTCTTAGTATTCGAGGTTATGTGGACTCTGATTGGGCAGGGGACATTGACAGCAGAAGATCCACCAGTGGATATATTTTCATGATGAATGGTGGTGCAGTGGGTTGGATGAGCAAGCGGCAGGCAGTAGTCGCTTTGTCTACTACAGAGGCAGAATACATGGCAGCCACACATGCCTGTAAAGAAACAATCTAGTTAAAACATTTTTGTTCTAACATTGGCTTTGATGTAGAAAAGATTACTATCTACTGTGACAGCTAGAGTGCTATATGTTTGGCAAAGAATCATACTTTCCATGCTAGGACAAAACATATAGATGTATAGTATCATTTTGTACAAGATATGGTGGAGGATGGGAAGGTCTCCTTGGAGAAAGTGGATACTCTGGAGAATGTTGCAGATGCATTGATGAAGCATGTGATCACAGACAAGTTTAGGTGGTGTGCCAGTTCGATGGGCCTCTTGGCCCATGTTTTTCAGTAGTTTGTTTATGCTCTAGAGGTGTCAGTAAGATCTTCGTCAAGTGGAAGCTTGTTGGAATATGTGCCTCAATCCTTACTGACATGGAACTCTTGAAGGGAAGAGTCGATGTGACATTTTTCATGTCTGGGCGACTAACAGTTCTGAAGCTCTTGAAATGATCATATCACTATGACATGGTTGAAGTCTTGTTGACAAAGTCTATCACTGTGACTTTGTGCTTTTGGCATGACCTTTTGGTGAATGGATTTCTTTGGGTGATAGTGTGATCTTATCAGGCTAACTCGGGTGTCAGGGAGAGGTCCCAGCAATTGGTGGATGTCTCACCAATAGCTTAAAGCTATTAGGGTAACTCAGAGGTCGCGGGGAGATATCTCAATGATGTAGCTTGGTCACACCGACAGGAGTTCTTCATGGTGACAAAAGACTTCGTTGGGAAGTCCTGGTGACTTGGTTAGGTCACGTCGATGGGAGATGTCACATGGTCTTCACGGTGACAAAAGACTTCGCTGAGAAGTCTTGGCGAAAGTCTTGAGTCTTGCCAACAGTAAGTCTTTGGTAAGACTTAGGGAGCTCGGAGAAAGGTCACGGCAATAGACACGAGTCTTGGCGACAGTGTGAATTTCGATGGAAGTCTTGTTTCAGTATGACGTCTCACTGAAACCGTGGGGGTCTTGCCAATAGGTGAAAAGCTTTGGAGTGGCACAAGGTTGTCGGAAGAAGGTCTTGGCAAAGACATAGTGTCTTGCCAATGGAATGTCTGATCACTGTGACTTACACATTTGATATGTGTCTCGCCGATAAGGGAACCTTTGCTGATAGGATCGAATTGGGCATTGATGGTTTCGTTATGACATGTAACAGTCATTATAGCATCTTGCCGACTTGTGGAAGCTATAGCGATGCCGATAGAGAAAATTTGTGGCATTAGGGAGACACTGTGAGTGTCTCACTGATATGCCAACAAAGTTGAACACCATTGACTATGTGATCATCCTATGTCGCATCCTGCTGGACCAATCAGAGGAAGCAGTTTTCAAACTGATGTCGATTGTTTTTTGTAACAGTTGCAACGTTGGAAAAAAAAAATAGCATGCAGGGAAAAATCAAGGCTCGAATGGAAACTGTGTATGGTTGGCAATGGCAGATAAGGATGTACATTAGGAAAAATTAGAATGTGTTAAATAAAGGCAAAACAATTTTGATTTGAGACGATGATGAGTTTATCGAATTTGTTGAGAGCTTTTCTGAGATAATTTGAACAGTGAATGTTGTAGCTACTGTGAAATATCAGAGAGTTGTTTTTTTGATTGTATGTAATTGTTGTTACTGTAATACAAAGAGATTCAGCTTGGTGTGGTGGGTTTTTCCCAAAAGGGTTTCCCACGTAAATTTGTTGTTCAGTTGTCTTTGAGTTTTTTCTCCATTTCTATTATTCCTTCATGTGTGTCTTAACTGGATTGTAGTTAGAAAATTAAAAGTATTGTCTGCTTACTCCCCTATGGTTTTGACATTAGGGAAGTTGTTGTGAAGACTATTTGGTAGAATTCTCTACATTCATCAATTATTGAAGACATGGTCTTGTGGTTTGGGATTCATTGTTTGTGCTTTGAGGATATTACACTCCTATATTTTTAGGTCACTTGTGTTTTCAAGGAGGTTTTTGGTATTTGTAGTGTATTGGTAGTTTTGTTGGTTGTCTATATACTAGTCCAAAAAATGCTCCACATTTCTTTGCATTGGTGTCTTTTGTCTTGTGGTTTGATGGACATGCTCTTAATTCTTGTGTAGTGTCTCAGTTCAATTCTCATATGATGGTGTGTACTGAAAGTTGATCTTTTAATTTTTTATCTCATGATTGTGTATTTTTGGTTTTTGGGAAGGAGTATTCTTGTTCTAGTTAGTTTGTGGTGGTTGTTTGTGGCATGATAGTGTCGAAGAACTTCTTATAACTATTTTTGGATTTTTTATGGAACATATCTTTGTGATCCACACATCAGCAATTGCTCTCTTTGGTACTGCATATAATGTTGAGTTGGTTTTCTAGGAAATTTGTAGATATCTAACTGACAGGGCTTGCTAACTTGCTTGTACCATGAGTTTGGGGGTCTACACTAGCATATGAAGTTGTTTTAAGATGTATTTGGGTCTTGGACTATCTTGTTGAGAACCACATTGAGTAAATTCAGTTGAAGTTGTGTTTTTGGGCCAACTGGTAATGTGCTACACATTTCCTTGTTTCTAAATTGGGTTGTTGTGCATTAGTGTGTTTTTTGTTTGGATCCCATTGGAAGATGTAATAAGGTTTTTTTTGTTCCTCTATATGCTCTAGATAGGACCGCATTATTTTTTTTGGCAGAATTGTTGAAGTCATTGTTTGTATTCTTTCAAGTTGACCTAATTGATGTTTTGAGATCTTACGAAGGATATAAATGCAAGAAAATTTTAGTTGCAAGTAGATTCTATGTGGTGGTGTGTGAGTATGGATTAGTAAAGTGACTTGAAGAAAATGAAGAGTCAAATGTGCTTTAAGTGTTGGAATGTGTTGTTGACTGTTTTCATTAATGGTTGTCATTGATGTCAACATATCTTGGTTGATTGATTTTGATGCTACGAATGTTGCATTGTGATGATCTATCTTTGGTCATGCTTGTCATGGTCCCATTCATTTTGCAACATGATGAGATACACTCTTATGGGTCTGGACTAATCTAGAAATTGGTTGATGTGCTTTGGAGCATTGTTTGCATTGTAACATGTGTATATCCTATTCTTTGGTCCCGAATATCATGGTTAATATGTAGTGTGTTGATTTGAGTAAGGAGGTTTTGATTAGTACGTGTTTCATTCCTTTCCACCGTGGGAATTTTTGTGGTGACCTAATTCAATTTTTTTTGGCCGACTTCGGACATTATGAAGACATTGTGTCTGACCAACTTAAGAGATTATGAAGGCATGGAATGGTATAAGTAAAAGTTGATTTTGTTCAGTGAAAGGAATTATGATGAATGTGAATCTAAAAATATAGACATATTCAAGTTTTCAAAAGTATACAACCGAAGGTAGAAAATAGTGAGATTCTATACGGTGCCATTGTTGGTGATAGTTATTTCAGCGGTGGATTCCCTTTTATCATTCTTCTAGCAGTGAGCCATTTTTTGTTGGTAGTGAGCCTTTCTCTTTTGGTAGTGAGCTTTTGTTGGATGTTGTGGTTGTGTTACTGATATGTGGTTGTCATTGATGTCAACACTATTGGCATTAATGTCTTAGAAGTTGTATATGTCGAGGTTATTGAGAAAACTATAATGAAATAAGTTGCAAGTTGTCAGTTGTGAAGTGAAGTTTAGTCTGTTAGTGAGTTCAATATGTTGATGATCAGAGGTTGTGGATTAAAGGGGTTTTTTTCAAGTATATCTAGTCTATCCATGTTAATTTTCAAAGATTTGCATGAAGATTTGTTCATGTTATGAAGATTTGTATTTTGAGAGTTTTAGTGTTGCTTCAGTTGGTGTTCCTAAATGAAGATGATGTGACTTTAATAAGCTTAGTTGTTGCAGATGCTTCTCTAGTGATTCATGATGTTTGTGGATGTTTCTATATTGTGCTCTATCTATGTTGCATGTTTGCATTGATTGTTGTGCTTGTGATTCAATATTTTCTCTTGTGTGGTCATTTTTTTCATGTTCTTGGCCGACAGGGTGTTGTAGTGTGTTGTGGATCTTCGAGGAGTAATTTTTCAAAGGTGGTTCGTGTTTGAGAATTTTATTTTGGGTCTTCACTATGTTGTGGCTGACCTTGGTTGATTCACATTAATAATCTTTAATGTTTTGGGCTAACAGTTTGTATTCATTTTATTATTTCATTAAGGCTGACATGTAGCATTGTAATTTCTTGTTGTGAATAAATATAAGTGATTGTTTATACCATTTGAATTAATGGTGTGTCTGAATAATTTTTTAAATATTTCAAAGGAAGAGTAGAGTGCGAAGAAAAGTGAAGAAGTGTTCATGTGCTTAACTGGAACTATAATCAGGCATTAGTAGATGTTATTTTTCTCAGTTCAAATCCTATGGATGCAATCCAAATATTTTGTAAGACAGCGTGTCTTCCTTTTGCAATTGAGTAGTGAACTCTAGGGAGTGCGCATGAATGCATGTGCATTCCCCATATATATTTATTTATACTTTTAACATGGTATAATCTTATGGACTAACCTCCACCATGGTTTTTCCCCTAATAGGGTTTCCACGTAAAAAAATATTGGTGTTATGTGTGTTTCTAATGTGTTGTTGATTTATGCTTTCATGGTTATTGATCAAATCTAAGAATAAGGTTAATAAGTTGAATAAGTTTGAAATTTTGTGACAACTAATTCAACCCCCCTCTCTGTTGGTTTCCCTTGTGTTTCCAACAATTGGTATCAAAGCAGGTTCCTTGGAAGAAGTTTAACAATTTAAGTTGATCCAAGATGGCAACATACAAGAAGGATAGTACGAGATTTCATCGAACAAGAGAGGGGGCATAGATCCATCAATCACCTGAAAAGTCATGTCTGGGAATACTGAAAAAAAAATTCATTGATACTAGTAGTAGCAACACAAAATTTTCTTTGAAGCAATGCATAAACACATCACTTCAAAGAGGGGAAAAATGTATACACCTAAAAATGTTCTGGATAATCAAATTAATTAAATACACTTTATTTGATTAATTACTTTAATTTCCTCTACTATTAAATAAATAGAAATATTTATTTATAGTTCATTTCTTCTATTCTTCATATTTCATTAAATATACAACTTCTATAGTTGGTGTTATTTAATTATTACATCATTTTCAATCTTAATTAAATAAACAAATTTTTACACTTTATTCTTTAATGATCATATTCCTTCTATTTTAATTTAATAAAAAACTTCTATAGTTTGTTCTGTTAAATTATTTATTCCCCCTTTTTGCTAATTTAAATAAGGGTATGTGCAGGATCATCATGGAAAAAATAGGCCCTTAAGTGGCAAAAAAATCAGAGTTAGGCAACTTGACATAAAAATTTGAATAAGTTATCTATATTATTTCAAAAATATGTAAGAATAGAATCTGTAGCAAATTGAATGTGGTTTCTAAACTACAAGGTTTGTTTAAAAAAAGAATTCTAGTTGGTGAAAATTTGAAATTTCAATGCAGTAGTACTTAAATTTCAGGGAAAAATAAGAAGTAGGTGTATGTCTGACCACCCTAACCACAATAAAATGATAATATTTTATTATAATATTTTAGATATAAGTAGAGGACTCATGTCTTGATGTGATGCATATTTTTTTGTAATTTTTTTCCAAATAAATAATTAATTATGAATTTTTTATTACAACTTTTAAAAAATATAAAAAACTCGTATGTCTGACCACCTTAACTTGGTCAAAACTTCATGAAATTCATTTTTTATTTTTTTAATCCTATAGTATGTGAAGCATAGAGTGTGATGCATGTTTTGGATTCAAAAAATGTGATACCATTTGAAAGCTATAGATGTTTTTCAAGCAGTCTATCAATCAAGACTTTAGTCGTAATTTTAATAGAAAATGAATAATAATTGCTTATGAAATTCAAAGTAAAGAATAATTTATATTGGTGGAAAGCTGAGAATCTCTTTGAAAAAACCTTTTTGTTTCATCAATTTTGGGTAAAAAGAAAGTCATCAGCCACATACCCATCATATTGCCACTTTTTGGCCCATCATGATCCTACACATACCCATAATCAAAAATATTTAAATAAAGGCATAAAGAAAATTCCTCAATTCACTCACCTACCAAATTTAATATTCCAGAATCCAATTTATTTCAATTGGCATTCATGGGAAGTTGTGTAGACAAATTGGAGACAAATTTGAGTCAATCTCTCAAATCTTCTTCCTTTGATCTTTCCTATAATCTTGCCTGATGTTTTCATGGGGAGAAAACATTCCCTTTATCATCTCCATCTTCTTCATCTCTCACCCTTCAAATCTCAAGATTGAATCCAAGCCTCTCTTGTGCTGCCTCGTCACAAACTGTTGTCGTAAATCTATAGATATAGCCTTTCTTCATAGGAAATGGACCCTGAATCTTTGTGAAAACTTACTCTGCAACATTCTTAGCAATCAAGAAAACATATCAACAGCAATAGTAATAGTATCTTAGCATCATAGCAATCATAAGAATTAGTAGAATTCACATTACAGCAGCATCATAGTTTTATTGTAGCTTTCATCCATCTGGTTTCATGTCATAATAGATTACAGTAGTATCATATCTTTTTAGTTTCATTGTCAACCATCAAATCATTGCATTTAGCATCAATTCCATTCTCTAGATAGGAATTTTAATAGTTATGGTGCTTACAAATCTGAGAGCACTATGTGACTTGATAAATCTTTGGAGATAGGAGACAATGAGATGCTTTCAAGTTTATTGTGCTTTTAAATTAGTTTAATTGTTGTTAAATCTTGATATAATGTTTCATTAAGAATTTTTTTAGTTGTTTTACATATTTACTTATTTCACACTTATAGGACTCATTCACCACAAGTGGCAAATGAGTCCCACTCGGGGTGTTTTTTAGAAATTCTTGCAAATTCAGATACCATTTTTCCCAAAATTGGCTTTTGTGTAGAAATTTAGATCTGGGACTGATTCACCCAAAATGATGAATGAGTTCTAGTGGGTCAAAAAGTCAAATTTTCTAGTGTTTTAGAGTTGCTCATAGTCATTTCCAGATTTCCAGGTGCAAACCATTCATCTTAGTGTTTTTTTGTTTTGTTTTGTTTGCATTTCTAGGTCATAGTATTCAATTAGGGTTTTACATTTCATCTTGAATTTCATTATCTTTTCCAAGTCTAAACTTGGTGGTGAACCCCTTATTAGATCATATTCAACCACTAGAACATCCCTCTTGCAATATTTCTTTCTCTTTTTCATTGAGATCTCAAGGGTTTGTTCTTGAGTGAAAGCTAGTGAAAATTGCCCCTTTTAGGTACCTATACCCTAAAGGTGGGAGAGTAGCCAATTTTCCACCTTTCACTTTTCAAAATAAACTTAAACTATTTGTTGTTCCCTTAGAGGTCTTCAGATGTCTTATTCCATTCAGACTTGTTCACATCAATAATTTATGGATGATACGATCATCCCTGGAGAGGCCTTTGTTGTTGAAGCCAATTCTATTCATTTGATTATGAAAATATATGAATCTACTTCTAGGTAGAAGGTTAGTCTTCCTAAGAGTATTGTCTTCTACAATTTCCTCTTTGTACTAATGTTGTTCCTAAATCTTTTTGGAGAAGTCTGACTTGTAGATTTAATTCTAAACTTTTTGGATGGAAAGGTGTGTTGCTCAACTAGACTGGTAAGATTCACCTAATTAAATCCACATTGCAGAACCTCTCAAATTATGCATTGAGTCTTTTTCAAATTCATAGGAAATTCTAGGAAAACATGAGAGTATTCAGAAGCGTTTCTTATGCTCTAGGTTGGAGGATAAAAGAAGAATGCATCTTTTTTTTTGAGAGGAAGTTCTCATATCCAAAAATGAAGGTGGTTTGGGGTTAAGGAAAATTAAAGAATTCAATATAGCCTTCTTGGCTAAGCAATTGTGGAACCTCCTTCTTGGGGGTAAGAAATGGTCTTCAATTTTAGCTAAAAAATATTTTTGTAGTGTTGATAAGTTCAAAGATCTTTTGCAGAAGGTTTCTCCCCCTTTTCGGGGTCTTCTTTGTGGAATTTTATGATTAAATATATAGCTATTGTCTCATCTGGTCTGATATGGTCTCTTGGTAATGGCTATTCTATCCTCTTTTGGGATGAGTGGTGGACTAGGAATGGCTACCTTAGAGATAAGTTGTGGGCTACACCTTTTAGGGACATTTGTATTCTCTCCTTTGTAATTTTTGTTGCTGATTATATTACTAATGGAAAATGGAAAAGGATCCATGTGGTGCATAGGGAACTTGAGTCTGTATATTGTTATTTATCTTTGATTCACATCTCAACCTCTTCTCAAATTAATAGGTTAGTTTTGTGATTCACTTTGAATGGTTCATTTTCTGGGGCCTCTACCTTTTATCATTAGACTAATCTTGTTGGCCCTCATCCCCTTTGGGATAAGCTATGGTTCCCAAAGCTAATTCCTAAAGTTAATTTTTTTTTTAGTTTCTCAGCCATGATCAAATCCTTACTATAAATAATCTCTAGAAAAGGGGTGTTATGATGTCGAATGGGTGTTGTGTGAGGAGGCTATGGAGGATTCCTATCATATAATTTTTGGTTGCAATTTTTTTTCTATTGTTTGGGCACATGTTCTTTATCTTTAGAATCTTAGTTGGATTTTCCCCTAGTCTATAGCTGATTTGTGCCTTCAATGGTCTAATCCTAAAATTAATCCATCTTTGGCCTTGCTTTGGTCACTTATTGTTCCACATATGGCATGGGGTTTATGGAGGGAAAGGAATGACAAAAAATTTCATGATGCTTCTCTTCCTCCTATTAGGTTGTCATTTAGGATTTTTGTTGCTATTAAGGAGAATATTTTATCTAAAGTGGTTCATATTAAGCATTTTGGTTCTAAGGTGTCTATTTTTTATTATGATTTTCTCGTGGTTGCTCAGTGAAGCTTTAATTTTGATATCTTATAGCCATTGGGGAAGGTCAAATATTCAAGAGAGGGTGTGGTTTTGTAAGTCCCTCCTCATGACTGGTACAAAGTTAATTTTTATGGCATCACTAAAGTAAATTTGTGTCCTACTAGGTGTGGGGGAGTGTTGCAAGATTCTCATGGTAGGGATGTTTCTATGGTGGTGATCACTTTGGGAACCTAGACAAACCACTTTGTAGAAGCTTCAATAGCCTAAATTGGCTTAAAACTTGCTCAAGAGAAGGGGGTTAGAAAAATAAGCTTGAAGGGAGATTCCTTAAATATTGTTAATTATCTTAAGAGGGTCAATCCTCCTTCTTGGTTGATTGGGCATATTAAATTGAGGATACTATCTCCATATTGGACTCCCTTGAGGAATCTCATGTTTCCCATGTTTATAGAGAAGATAATTGTTTAGCTGATTTCCTTGCAAATTTTAGGGAATGCTCTCCTAATTGTTGGGACTCACATGAAATAATCCCATTTGAAATTCAAAAACATGTTAAAAATGATCAAAAGTCACATGTTTCATATGATGGATGACACATTAGGATTTAGAGGTGATAGCTTATCACCTTATAATTGCCTCTTTGAACTAAAAAATTTTGGAGTGTTGTGTACATACTGGTAATTGTGGTAAAGGTGATGGAAAGATCCTGAGTGTTGTGACCATGATGACATTTTCTCCTTGGGTTGTCATTTTTACACATTTTTTGGGTGCTTATTTCCTCCTTTGTATGTGCAACCATCATTCTGATTTTCTTGTTTTACATCTTAGGAAGAAAGCTAAAATCTTGTGTGTTTTGATGATCATCGGGGGGTGATAGGTGTGGGAAAAACCTATCACATGTGATGATTTGAAAAAAAAGGGTTTAGTCTAGGATAATCTTGAGAAGGGAGGGGTTGTGCCTTTCATGTTGAAGCTTCATGGATTTGATTCATAAGTTTCTTAGGAGTTTGTAAATGTTTGGCATAATAGGGTGTTGAGGATTTTTAGTGTGGAGATTAATGTAACTAAGGATTTTATTACTAAGGTTATCAGTTTTTCCACCCAAGGTAGGAAATTTTATAGGGAAATTGTTGAAGTTGATGATTAAACTCCACAGCACACATAAATCACCTACAAGCAATTATTGGTGCAACCACAGTAGGAGGCTCCTCAAAGAGAAAATTTGGACCATGCAGCAAGAGTTACACAATAGAAGCAACACGAAATATGGAGGAAAATATAGATTCAAACATTCTCATTAACAGAAATCTCAATTACAATCGGCTGACAACATCTGAGCTTATAGATTTAGCTCACATGAGGCCTGATAAAACATGCTCATAATACAATTTTCCTATATGATCCTTAATGCAAGCTAGAATCTAATATTTCAAAACCTAATGTTCCTCTCACTAATCAAATTCCTTGTCCTAATGATCTATTACAAGCTTTATATCATATCTATGGATCTAGAATCATCCATGTCAACCAAAGATTATTAGAATCTCCAATCAAGGAAAATGTAACATGTGCATGAATAGGTCAGCCTCAAATTTGAATTACTCCTTAGTGAATGGATAGGATGAATTTTGGACCTATAATTAAGGTCGGGGACACTCCACAGAACATTTTGAATCACACCGTAAGGATCTACAAATTACAGGAAAGATCCACAAGTGATAGAACTAGTCATTAGGTTTGAAATTATTCTGGTGTCAGTTCAATAAAATACCATCAAATCCAGAAGTGGTAACTTGCCAGAAAAAGATCCAATCAGGATCAAATCTTGGAATAAGTAAAATGAACATATCCATGATGTAAACATAGATCCACATGGTCTGGTGAAAAAATATGAAGAATCCACCAACATGAACTGAACAAAAAAAAAAACCAAAAGAAAAATATTTTTGGTTGATGTAAGATTTCCAAGAACCAAGGATGCTCCTGCATCAAACATCCGGGGTTATTTGAAAAGTGAGTCCCTCACTTTGCTGGGGATAAAGGGAAACCAAAATGGTCTACCTTAGCCTGAGAAATCCAAGAAGAATCCTCCATAGTTTTGTCGTTCCACTTCACAAGATACTCTTTGCACTGCTTTCCACGAGTTTTCCTTCCATCCCTAACATCCAAAATCCCTTCTATCTCATTTGATTGTTGCTTAGGAAAATTTTTCTCCAATTTTGCTTCACATCCTTCACTAAATTCTAATTCATGGTATTGATACATGTAGATCTACAATGTTGAATACATGTGATGTACCCATGTCATCTAGTAACTCTACTTCATATGCATTTCTTGAATCAAATCTCTTCAAAATATTACAGGGTCCAAACTTCCTTATCTTCAACTTATTGTATATTCCAGCTAGAAATCTCTCCTTCCTCAAATACACCATCACTTCATCTCCAACTTCAAACTCCTTATGTCTCCTCTTTTCATCCGCCTGCTTCTTATACTTCTGATGCATACCTTCCAATTGCTCCTTCACTTGGTAATGCACTTTCTTCATATGTTCTACAAATTCCTCAACTTCTTCACTCCGTTTATCATCCATACTAATGTCTTTCAACTCTAATATACCTCTACAATGAACTCCAATAATGGTTTTGAAAGTTGTTCATCCTGTACTCTTGTTCACTGAATTATTGTAAGAAAAATTTGCTTGTACAAAGACTAAATACCAACTTATGGTATTCTCTCCAACCAAGCATCTCAACAAATTCCCCAAAATCTTGTTCACTACCTCTATTTTTCCATCAGTTTTTGGGTGAAAAGTGGAACTAAACTTTAGATTTGTCTTCAACTTCTTCAAAAGTATCCTCCAAAAGTAACCAAAAAACTTTGTATCTCTGTCTGAAACAATACTCCTAGGTAATCCATGCAATCTGACCACTTCCTTGAAAAATAATTTTGCTACATGTACTGCATCTGTCATATTCTTACAAGGTATGAAATGTGTCGTTTTAGAAAAAAATTCCACCACCACAAATATAGAATCATTACCTCTCTATGTCTTTGGAAAACCAAGTATGAAATCTATGCTGATATCCTCCCAAGGTCTTTTTGGAACTGTCAAAGGTTTATACAATCCAACATTCTTACTACTCCCTTTTGCAACTTGAAAAACTCTGCAACTCTACACAAATTTCCTAACATCCTTATGAATCTATGGCCAAAACTAGTTCTCACTTACCAATGCTACTGTCTTATCAATTCCAAAGTGTCCTGACAATCCTCCACTATGTTTTTCTTTCACCAAGTTATCCCTCATTGAACTCTCGGGTATACATAACTAATTTCCTCTTAACAACATATCCTCCTGAATGAAATAGTCCAACCACAGAATCCTATCCTCCAAAACTAGTTCTTTACAAGCTCTCCAAGGTTCTACAAAATATGGGTCTTCCACATACAAGTTCTTCAATTCATCAAAGCCTAATACCTCCACTCTCATCTTTGTTAGTAAATTCCTTCTCCTACTCAAAGCATCAACAAATATATTTGAATTTCCATTCCTATGTTTCAAAACAAAAGTATAACTCTGCAAGAATTCCACCCATCTCATGTTTCTTTGATTCAACTTACCTTGACTGTTCAAATATTGCAAAGCCTAATTATTTGTATATAACACAAACTCCTTAGGCAACAAGTAATTTCTCCACTTCTTCAAGTCTTGAACTATGGCATAAAAATCGTGATCATACACTGAATATCTTCTCCTATCATCATTCAATTTCTCACTAAAATAAGCTACTAGTCTTCCTTCTTGACTTAATACTGCTCCAATTCCATTTCCACTTGCATCACAACCTACCTGAAATACCTTATAAAAATCTGGTAAAGCCTCCACAGGCTGCTCAATCACCTTCTGTTTCAACAACTCAAAACTCTAATATGCTCTAGATTTCCACCTAAAATCCTTCTTATCTCATCTCATTGTCTCTTTCATAGGACTGTAAATAGAACTAAAATTCCTAATGAACTTTTAGTAGAAACTGGCCAATCCATGAATTGATCTTACCTCTCCAATGTTATTTGGTGCAGGCCATTCAAAAATTTCTCTTATCTTCTTGGGATCCATCTTCAATCCATCCATAGATATCACAAATCCTAGATATACCAATTCCTCCTTCATGAAACTACACTTCTTAATGTTTATCAGCAACTAATTTTCTCTCAACCTCTCCAAAACTTGTCTTATATGCAAAAAATGTTCTTCTCTACTCTTACTAAAAATCAAGATGTCATCCAAATACACAATCACAAACTTACCCAAGAATTTCTTCAATACCTCATTCATCAGCCTCATGAAAGTACTCGGTGTATTTGTTAGTCCAAAAGGAATCACCAACCACTCATACAATCCTTCATTTGTATTGAATGTTGTCTTCCATTCATCTCCTTTTTTTATTATGATCTGATGATATCCACTCTTCAAATCTATCTTTGTAAAGTATTTAGCTTCACTCAAACAATCCATAATGTCATCCATCTAGGGGAAAGGAAATCTATACTTCACTATGATCTTGTTTATGGCTCTAGAATATGTACACATCCTCCATTCTCCATCCTTCTTGGGTGCTAACACAACAAGTACTGCACATGGACTTAAGCTTTCTCTAATCAAACCCTTCCTCGACAACTCTTGCACTTGCCTATTCAAATCTTCAATCTCTACAGGTGTCATCCAATGTGCTGCTTTGTTAGGAAAACTAGCTCGAGGAATCAAATCCATGCAATGACTAATACTCCTCATAGGTGGTAATCCATCAAGTACATTATCTACAATGATCTCTTCATCCTCTGCTAGCAACTCCTTTATCTCTTTTAGTTGTTCTTCTACATGCTTCAAGTCTTCAGCTTTCTTAGGAACTAGGGAATAGCACATGTTCTCATGTCTCAATCCATCTAGGAATCTCCTATGATCAACTAAACAAATTCTAGCACTCATACAAACCTCCACTCTAGAAACATCCTCCAATGGAAACAAAGTCTGCTTCATCCCATCAGAAAAAATAGTATGTGTATTCTTCTTTCCATCATGAATATCCTATCTATCATATTTCCAAGGCCTTCCCAAAAAAACATGGCATACATCCATAGGCATGATATCACACAAAACTTCATCATGGTAATTTCCTATCTTTAATTTCACCAAACATTGTTCACTTACTAGAATCTTATGCTCATCTTGAATCCAAGCTATTTGATAGGGCTTTTGGTGTTTCAACCTTTCTAGCTTTAATTTGGTCACCATTTCTTCAGAAACCAAGTTCTTTGAGCTTCCACTATCAACAATCACTTCATAACATTTACCAGCTACCTTGCATCTAGTCTGAAACAAATTCTTTCTCTACAACGGTTCCTGCTCCAACTCACTTTGACACAATACTCTTCTATTCACCAACACTTCTACATATTCTGGTTTGTTAGATGATCTGACATGATCTTCATCAACAAATGTTGTTATTCTATTGTTTTATGTATTTCTACTTATCTCTCCTTGATTACATTCAAATGCTTTATGTCCTTCTCCACCACATTTAAAACAAGTTCCCTTGAATACTCTTTTCTCCTTATCATCTTTTCTATAACCCTCATTCTGGTAACCACCATATCCACCTCTTCAATAAGAATTTTCATCATCTCTATGATATGAATTATCATCCTTACTAACTTCCTTATCCTTATTCTGATCTACTAAAGATACTCCTCCTCCTCCAGTAAAAGTTCTTCCTCTCTGAAATCTTCCACCTCTTCCTCTTTGTATCTAGTCATGTCTATTATTTAACTTCTCTTCTGCTTTTAGGGCACATTGATATGCCTCCTCCACACTCTACAACTTAATCAAACTAATCTCATCCTGTATAGATGGTCTCAAGCCATTCACATGTCTAGCTACTTGCTCAATCTCATTCTTCGAATGTCCAAATCTAATATTCAACTTGTAGAATTCCTCAGTATACTCTATCACACTTGACTCTTTCTGCTTCAAATTTTGCAACTTCCAAAACAAATTGATCTAATAATCTACAGGCATAAACTTTTTTTTCAACTTATTCACCATCCGATCCCATGATCATATCTTTTCCTTTCATCTCCTTTGCTTATCTGCCTGAAAATGTTCCCACCAAAGGGATACATGTCCTTTCAACTTTTTACAAGAAAATTTCACCTTCTTATCTTCAGTGGCACCTTAGAAATCAAAATACTTTTCCATCTCTGTTATCCAATCAAGCAATTCTTTCGAATAAAACTTACCATTATATTTTGGTGGATTGAAATGTGGCTTTGTGTTTGCTCTAGTTCTTCTCCCTGATCTAGGCTAGTTTTATCTTCTCTTCCTCTTTCTTCTTGTACTTCTACCTCTTCATCACTCACATCATCAACTGGTCGACCTCTCCTCTAGGATGTTTCAACTGCATCTAATATGGTAGCAATTCCTCTCAACATCTCCATTAAAGTTGGCTCTACATTTCCACACACTCCATTTCCTCTAACATTTCTTCTTCCTTCCATCTTTACACAAGTCCTCTATAGCTATAGGCCGGATCCTTAGTCTACCACCCCACAAAAAATCTTCAACAAGACTCCACAAATTTTGGCACTCTCTCAAGGATTGAATCTCGCTCTAATACCAACCTGGTGTAGCCACGGTAGGAGGGTCCTCAAAGAGAACAATCTGGACCATACATAAAGAGTTACACAATAGAAGCAACACATAATATGGAGGAAAATACATATTCAAACATTCTCATTAATAGAAATCTCAATTACAATCAGTTGGCAACATCCAGGCTTACAGATTCAGCTCACAGGCCTAATAAAACATGCTCAAAATACAATTTTCCTATATTCTCCTTAATGCGAGCTAGAATCTAACATCTCAAAACCTAATGTTCCTCTCACTAATCATCTTCCTTTTCCTAATGATCTATTACAAGCTTTATATCATATCCACAAATCTAGAATCATTTGTATCACCCAAATATTATTACAATCTCCAATGAAAGAAAATGTAACGTGTGCATGAATAGGTTGGCCTCAAATTTGAATTACTCCTTGGTGAATGCATAGGATGAAGTGTGGACCTATAATTAAGGTTGGGGAAACTCCACAAAACATTTTGAATCACACTGTAAGGATCCGCAAGTGATCAAACTAGCTGTTAGGTTTGAAATTATTCCTGTGCCAATTCAAGAAATTGCCATCAAATTTGAAAGCAATAACTTTTTTGAAAAAATATCCAATCATACTCAAATCTTGGAATAATGAAAATGAACATTTCCATGATGTAAATATATATCCATAGGGTCTGGTGAACAAATATGAAGAATCCACCAACACGAACTGAACAAATATTTTTGGTTGACGCTAGATTGCCAAGAACCAAGGATGCTCCTACATCAATTATCCTATAACAAAAGAGAGATCAAAACAACTAATTTTATGTGCAACCAAGAGAGAAAAGATTAGTAATTCATGTTCTATGTATTAACCTAAATGGCTCTAAATTGTAATGGATCTAAAGATTACATTGAATGTGCACACTTATAAAAGTATGAAAAAGCAAACCCTAGATGAGAATTTGACTATATAGTGATAAGTATTAAAATATCATACAATGAGACAACTTGTCCTATATCTGGTTCAAACTTTAATAAAAAAAAAAGCACTCCTAAGTTTATCTTAAGTGAACTAAAGTAATAAGGGAATTAATAATTAATTATTGAATAATAAATTATCAAGTGATTATGTTGATTACTCCAACAAACCCCTTAAGATAAACTTAGGGAGAAGCTATAAAACCCTGATTTAGAATGCAATAATGGATGCACGTATGGGTCTGAAATACAAGTCCTAATGAGGTACCCATGTACAAAATAAATGAGTCTCTCATAACTAGAGAAAAGGTGAAAACCACATGAGAAAAACTCCTCTCTAGAAGAGAGAAAAAGTAATGACTATACTAGTGAAAGAAGGATGGAAGGAGGAATCAATGTGACCCCCCAAGGACTACTTCTATCATGAAAGTGCAATAGATGTCCCCTCGATAGGAAAGAGAAATTGAGGATATGAATCCCCTCTTAAAGAAGTAGCTCTTGTGCCAATGATATATGCCTAAAGACATAATACATGATCCACTGCCTGCAAACAACATTTCTCCCCTTAGGAAGAAATAAACCCACTAGTGATTAGAGAAGCCAATCCAAAATAATAGGTGAAACTAGAATCCAAATCCAAATGATGTGTGCCTCTAAAAACTTCTCATGTTTCCAAATGTCAAAAAGCGATGATGTTGATCCAAAATCCTATGAAGACTAATATAGAATAAGTTGCAAAGGTGATGAAGAGGGTGAGCCAACAGTGTTGATGTTTCTATCAACAAAGAGGAGATGAATTTCCACAAATTAGTCCTCCAAATTTGAAATATAGGACTCCACAAACAAGGATGATATGCCTGCAAGATACAAATCCAAAGTAGCTATATTTGAAAGATGGATGTTCTACTACACTAAATCAATAGGGTCGAAAGATGTGGTGATGCCAAATTGATCTGAAATAATAGGAGATGATGATGTAGTCTCAATCTATAGAGTTGGAACATGAAGAAAAGTCTCTAAACCATCAAAACATGCATCTTATTCTAAAGTGTTTATATTTTTTATTCTAAGCATCTTATCATCATTTCATGTTTTCATCATAAGTGTTTAGATTTGTTATTTTAATCATCTTCTCGTCATTTATTTTTCATCTTAAGTGTTTAGATTTTTTATTCTAAGCATCTTATCATCTTACATGTTTATTACATTTCATATCCACAAAATACATATGTAGTCTTCATTAGATATATTCTAGATTCATTTTGAACCATATACATATATCTACATTAAAATTCACTTGCATATGCCATAAATCACATACACCAATACACACATTATTATTTGTACATTGATATCATAACAATCATTAACATAAGCCATTTTTTATCATCATATAGCGGATCTCCTTGACCTCATTGATCTAGCTGATCTCCTCGACCTCCTTGATCTAGTTGATCTAGATGTCCCAACCCTTAGGTTATCTATATAGCTTTATAAAACATGTACAATTTTTTAACTTATCAAAACACATACATTTTTTTCTTAGATTTTGGATTACAATGGATTTAACCCACCAAAAACCTATGCACTTAAACCTAACACCTCTACACTTAACCCTAAAATCTATACCCATAACCCTAAGCTCTATACTCATAACCTTAAACCCTAGATACCCTATACAAAAACCCTATACCCTATCCCTCAACCCTAAACCATAATGAGAGAGAGCTAGTTATATGTAGCAATCCCACTATTCTACTCAAAATAATTACTAGTGTTTTAATTAGAAGTGAATAATTCACGATGCCATCACATAGCAATAAAAAATTTCTTCTATTTCAAAGACTTAATGCACATTTGAATTACAAATATTCTGAACTTTCCATTTGCATTATAATTGAATATTACAATTCTTCCATTTATTTAAAATCTCAAGATAACATATCTTGCATTACAAATTCTACAAAAATGGATATAAGAATACATACATAGCTCCTTGAGCTTCATTAGCACTAGTAACAAATGGTCCAAGAAATCCACTACAAATCTTGGCCACCAACTCATGAGGAGAAGCATCACTCAAGTGCTTTTCCACCAATCACATACTCAAATGCGGTCCACCACACATCTTCCATAGATGGCAAGATGGCCCAACCCTTCAACGAAGAGATTGGTTGGTAAAACCCCATAACAAATAGCCTTAATTAGCTTAGTGTTGTTCCCTACAAACCAAAACCTAATCATACAGTAGCTACACCTACAAGTATGAAAATCCCAATCTAGAATGTCTATTCTAGACATAGTGAACCTTGACAATGTAAACATTGGCTACTTACACTACTTTGGCTAAAGTTTCATATAGAAAGTTATCTCTTCACCCACTATCTAGCTCGATTTGGTTAATGACCATTCATGTACTGTGCATAGGAAATTCCCTTCTTAAGTTAATCTTTAACCCCAAGAACAACCGTTTCTTTTACAATAAACTACATATAGGTAATTCCCTTCTTAAGGTAATCTTTAACCCTAGGAACAACCTATGATTGTAAAATTCCTATTTTAATTAACTCAAGTAACTCTTACTTATCAAGTAACAAGATGAAATATCATAACGTCACATCATTGAATGACTCTAGTACCAAAGGTATGATCCCAACTATAAAACTTCCCAATCAATGGTTTATCTTAACTTTAAATGACACCATTGAAAAGTACCAATAAATAACCTCAATTTGAAAGTACAACCTTCAACAAGAAATGACTTCACTCAAAGTATAATATTATCAATAAATGACCTCAATTAAAAGAATAATCATATCAATAATTGAACTCAATCAAAGTATAGCCTCAATAATAAAGGACTCTATTCAAAAGTGTATTCACATCAATAAAAGACTATCCAAAAAGTATATTTTTGTCAATAAAAGACTTCATGTTAAGAGTGTAAAACAACTAATCAAATAACAATCCAACTCAATAGGGTATTCCCACCTATAGCTCTGATCAAATGGTAAGTTCACAAATTCAAGTGATCAAATTAATCACATTAGATAATCTCATCCTTAGTTTACCCTAATTCAAGGATAAATTCAGTAATCAATGATTAGACTGATCATGTAGGTTATTCTAAACCTAGGGTTTTAAGCAATAATAAAGTAAATCAATGATCAAGTAATCAGTCAAGTATAGACTAACAATATGGTTTGCATGTTTTATCTTTCTATCCATGATGACAAGTCTTCATACCAACATTACTATTCATGTTTGTTAACCTCATTAACCTCTAGGGTTTTCCATAGCATAATATGTTATCAATTACAAGTAACCTCCTCCATGTACTTTATGACTATTTTATAAAGAAATTTCTATACTTCCTTACTTAGATGGCTAAGCATTTCCTAAATGAGATCTATTTTTGATATAGTATTTAATACTATCATAGATACTTATTCCATAACATGGAATACATAGTAATGAATAACTTAGTAAGATATATAGAATCCATATATCATAGTGATAATAGTATATTCATTCACTCCTTATTAAAGAGTATGTTCAATCACTCAATAAGAGTCTCAACAACTAGATCAATAGTAATTCTTTTATTTTCTTCTAATAAATCAATGTATTTTCTGCACAAGACAACAACACTCAATCTTTTAGAATCATATAAAGTAAGAGAGGGCAGAATAACATGCCTTTTAAATGCTAATACCAAATGAAATTAATTGATTTGCAAGACCAATCCACTCCAAGAATCCTTAGTAATTATCCCAATCCACATAGAAAAATACTCACAAAACTCTCCTTTCAAATAACTCTCAACTCACTCAAGAATATCTCAAACTAAAAACAACATTATGATACTTATCTTCCTATACTAAAGCTATGTTTATTGAAACTTCTTAGCTATAAGGTTTGACTCAATAATTTACCCAATTGGTGGCAAAATTTTAGAACAAGGGTATGTGCAGGATCATCATGGAAAAAATAGGCCCTTAAGTGGCAAAAAAATCAAAGTTAGGCAACTTGACATAAAAATTTGAATAAGTTATCTATATTATTTCAAAAATATGTAAGAATAGATTATGTAGCAAATTGAATTTAGTTTCTAAAATAGTAGGTTTTTTTTTTTTTTTTAAATCTATTTGGTGAAAATTTGAAATTTCAATGTAGTAGTACTTAAATTTCAAAGAAAAAATAGGAATTAGGTGTCTGTCTGATCGCCCTAACTACAATAAAATGATAATATTATTTTATAATATTTTACATATAAGTAGAGGACTCATGTCCCGATCTGATGCATATTCTTTTGTAATTTTTTTCCAAGTAAATAATTAATTATGAATTTTCTATTACAACTTTTAAAAAATATAAAAAACTTGTATGTCTGACCACCTTAACTTGGTCAAAACTTCATGAAATTCATTTTTTATTTTTTTAATCGTATAGTATGTGAAGAATAGAATGTGATGCATGTTTTGGGTTCAAAAAATGTGATACCATTTGAAAGTTATAGATGTTTTTCAACCAGTCTATCAATCAGGACTTTAGTTGTAATTTGAATAGAAAATGAATAATAATTACTTATTAAATTCAATGTAAAGCATAATTTATATTGGTAGAAAGTGAGAATCTCCTTTAAAAACCCTTTTCATTTCATCAATTTTGGGAAAAAAAAGAGTTGTTAGCCACATACCCATCATATTGCCACTTTTTGGCCCATCTTGATACTGCACATACCCACAAAACTCATCAAAATAGAACAACAAATCGACTAAAATAGAGACAACCAAAATTCATCACAAAAATGCAAGGTGAAAGAAAAATAGGTCGATGCCAATTTTTCCAGCTTAAACATGACTTATTCTACCTTTTACTTGGTCTTCCATTACTGGACCGTAAACAACAATTTATACTTCTATTCCTAATGTAGTGTCATATTTTGGCACCACCTATTTCTTTCCATTATGCATTTTGGTTTTGTTGTGTTTGGACTAAGTCAATGACTAAATTCCATTCAAATATCTTATAAAACTTTTGAATGAGTCTTCATATACCAAAAGTTGTATTAGTAGATTGGTTGACTCATATTTAATTACTATAGTGCTACACAAGGTACATATTTATTGATGTATCATTAATCATTTATATTGTGCATTAATAAACATATATGTTGCTTAGTAAATATTGCATGTAGTTTGTGCTTTGTTGCATTAAAAAAACTAGTGCTTTATTTGCAAACAATGCTTCATGCAAACATAACAATTTATAATAATACACATGTATATATATATGTGTGTATATATATATCCACTTCACAAGTATGGATTATTTGATATCTCAAATGCATATAGCCATATTATCATTTTATAAATAATACCTTATATATATATGCATGTATTGACATACGTATATGGATGCTCCATTACATTTACACATATGCGTATATCAATATGTGTGTGTGTATATATGCATATATTTCATATTATTTGCTTTCGTAATCTATAACATATATATTAAACAATCATTTGTCAATCAAAAACACAAATAATCTAAAGGTGTTAGTATATTAATGCATATATGTATGTATGTATGCATTATCAATTACATGCATATATACATATATTAATATACACTGTAAGTATAATGTTATCTTATTGTATAAGAGTGAATTTGCTCCCCATGTGAAAATCCCCTTTTTTCCTTTATCTGCCTTAGAAAACCAAGTTTGGAGGCTTAATTCCACCTAATCCCACTACTTGCATCCCACTTGGCACCTATTTTGAGTGTCAATGGAGGTGTTTCTATCAAGGACACTTGTGCGGTGCATAGACGTTCACGTGGCGCACTTATGCCCCTGGAAGATTCCTGTGACTAAACTTGCAGAGGTGTTACTCCATTCTTCCTTCAAATTCATCACTTCAACATGCATTCTTACTTCTTCACTAGATTCACAAGCTTCTTCCATATTATTGCACTCACTCTCAAGCTCTCAAGTAGCATTCCAAGCATTCCATTGTAGCCAAAGCAACACTATATCACTTCAGTAGAGGAATTTTGGGACCACACCATTACAGCAGAGGCTCAAGTACTCTCACATTCTCCCCCAAGCAACCTTGACTTCTCTTGGTGGAGGTGGTAAACTTCCCTCTCCTCTCCTCTATCACTTGGTTGAATAGCATAACATTGTTTTGTAGTGCTTCTTTACTCTTTACTGCATTGCTTCCTTTATATCCTTTCCTTGGCTATCCATGGAGGTGGAAACACCTAAACGGGGGTCTGACTAAGCTAGACCCCTATACAGCCACCCAACATTCCCCTCTCTATCTATGTGTACTCTCATATTCTTCCCAAAGCAGCCTTAAGTGCTCTTGGTGGAGGTGGTAAGCTTCCCTCTCCTCTCCTCTATCACTTGGTTGAGTAGCATAACACTGTTTTGTAGTGCTTCTTTTCTCTTTACTACATTACTTCCTTTATCTCATTTTCTTTGGCTGTCCATGGAGGTGGAAACACCTAAATGAGGGTATGACTAAGGTAGACCCCTATACAACCATCCAACATTCTCCTATATGTCTGTGTGTAGGAGTATGTGCTTCTCAAGGGATTAGCTGGTGAACAAATTCCTTGATGAGATTCTCCTTACTCTCTTTACTCTTGTGTATTTGCTTTATAATATTAGAGAGTATTTCATTTACTTAATCACATCATTTTGGCCCTTTAGTTAATCAGCTAGGCCATTAGCTACTATTATTGGTTTGACCCCGACTTCACTATTGTCTAGCCATACAGACACCGGTGCACTTTTGAGATGCCAGCACACCACACCGATGTCTAGAGACCACACTTTTGTCCTCAAATAGAGAGCTTCTTGAGGCATAGTGTTAGACCTAGAACAATCTCACCTAGCCCTTTCTTGTGTTTCGAGTCTATAAAGTAACTGAGAGGCCTCACGGTCCTTGTTACTCTCACCTCACATTTCCTTACATTACACTTAGCTGAGGTAAGTTAGGTTAGCCTCTTGCATCTTGACCCTCTGTGACCTGGGGTCTTGCATTTGGTGGTCCCTCTCTCTTACATTTTTGGTGAACCTAACGTGAACCAACATTTTTTCATCCACTAGTGTTGAGATCTCTCTCATGTACTTTGTGACAGTTGTGTTCCTGAGTGTTGTGAAGGTTTATGAGCATCACGACCCAATCCACAATTTTTGGGTATATCATTAGGAGAAGTATGCAACACCTTTCAATGGAAAGGATGAAGGTCTTGATTGGTCTCTCTATGGGTCTTTTCTCCACTCATGTCATTAGTTTGGTTGTGCACAAGCAGTTGTCAAGGAATGAGATGGGATTCGCTAATGAAACTGATCATGTTCCCACTCCCCCTGCATCTCCTACGCCATCATCGATGGATGAGCTTGGGGCCATTCAAATTCCTACAAAATACATTGCCACCCTTATTCAAGGATTGGGAAACTTAGAAAACCACTTGGAAAGAATCCTGAAGATGGCTAGAGCCACTCGGGTTGTTAGTGAATTAAAACATATGATGAGTAAAGATCGAACATGCATTGAACTTTTGACTAGCCTCCTTGGTATTGCTAAAGCATGTTCTCCTTTGAAAAACCCTAGCTTCACACAAGGAGTCACTTTTGAAGAATGTGAAGGACAGATAGGAGTATCAATGCCTTTAACATCCATCTATACGGGTGACGTGGTCCCTTCTATTAGTATCCCTTCCACCTCTGAACAACCTGAAACTATCAAGGTTAATAGGGTCCTCTTGGGCTTTAGCTTCACCCCTCTTGTTACCTCTAATGGTGCAGGCTTCAGTGGGATGAGTGGTGGGGGCTTTGGTAGTGGTTGTGGATTCGGTAGCAAAGGCGATGCTCATGGAAGAGGCTCTAATGGAGGTCACGGTGATGGATCTGGTGGAGTCCCTACTGGTGGTAGTGGCTCTAGTGGGGGTTTTTGTGGAGGTCATGCTGGGAGTGGCTCTAGAGGAGGCCTTGGCGATGGTTCTAGAGGAGGTCCCTCTGGCCCTATATCTTCTAATGACCCTATTCTAAACACTCTCCTTCAGAATATGGGTAAAATCTAAAGCCAGTTGGCAAGTCTTTCCCAAGTCTCTACCCAACCTATCTTCCAGCCCTTCTTCTGACATAGCCCATTTTTGGTTGTCATCTTGAACACTCCTTTCCCCCAAGGAATGGAGATCCCTAAATTTGAGAAGTATGGTGGTAAGGGAGATCCATAGACACATGTTTTTTCCTTTAATTCCCTATGCACCGACTTCTTCCATCATGATGTGTTGATGGCTAAACTATTCCCCCGATCCCTCAAGGACATAGCTCTTGAGTGGTACTGTTCTTTTCCTAAAAACTCTATTTTCTCATTCGATCAACTAGTAAACCAATTCCTTAGATAGTTCCAAACAAACATCAGGCCAAAGATGACCTTCTCAGATCTCGTCTAATGTAAACAAGGAGATAATAAAAAAATCACTGATTTAATACCATGCTATGAAGTGCTCCTTTCACAAATCTCATATCAGCTGCCTGATTCTAAAGTTCAGAAGGTATTCATAGGGAACTTACAAAGGCCTTGGCAAGATAATTTCACCCGTATGAAATACCCTTCTTTCACGCAGTTGTGTGTATCCTTACGAGAATACCAACAGACGGTTGTTTAGTTCGGGGGATCCTCCTCGTGCTTCCTTTCTAAGGGAAAGTCTATTGTATCAATCTCTTGGAATGGTAAGGCCATTAGGAATGTTGTAGCCACTGCTAATGACAATGACCTCAAATGCAACCGAAAGTTCACAAAGTATCAAAATATTATACTTCCATCTTATAGAAGTTGTTGAAGGATAAGACCATAACTTTACCAACTCCTAAGCTTGTTTAAAAACCATACCCTAATTGGTATGATGGGAGCACTTATTTCTAGTACCATCGTGTTAATGGACATGATACTGAACGTTGTATGCAACTTCGTCATGGGATATAGGACCACATTGAGGATGGTGCCATTCGTCTCCATGGGAATAAACAAAATGCTAACAAATCAGTGGCGAAAGCTAATAGTGAACTACAGATATACATAGATATGTTTATGTCACACTCTGCTAACATGATTATTGATCCCACTAATTTTGTTACCCAATATGAGGCCTATGTCAATATGGTCATGGTAACTTCCACTATTCCACCTGCACCCGGTTCACTAGATATTACATTTTCATCACAGGGTTTACCCTTAAACAACAAACCTTCACCTCTCTACATTCCCGCTCATGTCAATGGTAACATTGTGACAGGAGTCTTGATAGACCCTGCCAACTGTGTGAATGTTATTACTGAGGAGACATTAGTATTGAATTCATTACAAAAGGAAAAATATAAAGAAACAAAATCTACCATCCGTACACATGATGGTATGTGCCTTAAACCTTACAACTCAATCACTTTGTTCGTCTTGGTTGGACCTAGGGCTATCAACACAGTATTTGATGTTATCTCAGAGTTGAATCTATTAAAGCTAAAGCTAGGCATACCTTAGCTCACCTCCATGAATGGAATCATCTCTATTATTCACAAGTGTTCAAAGTTCTCCCATGAGGGTGTCGTGCATGTAGTGCATGACACTAGATACTAGCCCTTGGTGTCCCATGGTGGATACTCGTTGGATCACTTTTGGCCCTCCCTAGTCAGTCTGCTTCCTCCAAGAATGGACCTACTTTACAAGAACCATGTGAAGTATAAAACTAGTGGCAAAGGGGAGCCGAAGCTGACCCTTCATGTGACAGAACAATAGGTCGCCTCCTCTTCCTGAAAAGAGAAGAAGAAGCTTGCATCGACTACTCTCCCTTCCCCAAAAGGGAAGGAGAATTCCATGCTAGCTCTCTCTCCTTCCCGTCAAGGTAAACAGAAGGCTACCTCCTCCTAGCCTACCTCGTCCTCTCCCCGTTCTTAGGAAGAGTATTGGATGAGCCAGCTTGGGGGCTACCCATTGAGTCTGATGATTCCTCCTTAGCGTAGGCCCAAGCTCAAGGTCACAGACCTCCCTAATGAATAACCCTAACCATGGTATTATTTGTATGGCAGAAAGAGAGGTTCTCATGGAGAATTTGATCTGTGGCCTCCTACTTCCCCTGCTCCTAAGACAGCGAGTGGAAAGAGGCCTGCTGCTAAGGCTCTCAAGTCAACTCCTCCTATCACTCCTTAGCCTTTCCCTCTTACTCCTGTGCAGGAACATGTCCCTCCGCCAAAAATAGCCAAGGTGGATATTCCCATGGTTGAGTAGGAACCTTTTTTCCCTTCGCAAATTCTGGCCTCTAACTCAAAGAGCCATAGAAACCACCATGCACCCAAATGCAAGGACCAAAAAAAGGCTCTCTTGGATAAGAAAGCCACCTCACAAAGAAAGGAGGAAGAAATGATCACCCCTACTTCAGGGCCTCCTGCAGTGTCTTCCTCCTCCCTTCTTTATGCTTCTCTCCAGTTTGGTCCTATATTGTTCTTGGTTTCTGTTGCAAGTACAAATGTGCCTAACCCTAAATAGGTACAGATGTTCATCGCTCCTTTGAAGGAGTCACCTTTGCTGATGTTTGTTCCAGATATCCAACCTTTCTGGAAGCCCATGGATATGATTAATACTTCAATTGTATCTATTGCGGTTCTTTCTTACTCTTCATCCATGCCTCTAGCCCCATCCGTGGGGAGTTCATCTCCTCCGATGCAACAAGAGGTGGAGGATAGTCCCTTCAACAATGAAGGATGTAGGAGGACCCCACCTTCTCCACACGGTGGCCCCACATTAACTTGTTCAATCTTGGTGATGGAACCAGTCTTAGCTTCCCCTGATATTTTCACTTCCCCCAAGTCATTCGACGAGCTTAGTAGTGAACCTCAAGCACAACCTATCCCATCCACTAAAATTAAGCATGGTACCCCTATGGGGTGCATGATTAATTATGTGGATGAAGTCTCAGCCCTTTCAGCGATCTTTGCAAAATCATTGACCTTAGCTCCACAAGAGCTCAGTGAAGAAGACCTTGTAGGGGCTTCTTCCTTAGCCCTTGTTGCAGGAGGGCCAAATGCTCCTCCTCTTAATATCCCACCATTGTATGCTCGTCCTCCTTCCCCGTATGAGGATTTAGATTGGGAAGTGGATGACCTCTTAGCTGATCAATGTTACAAGGAAGCCCCTTTTATTTATCTTGTGTGTGTGTGCATTTGTTTTATAATGTGTTCCCATGTGCTCATGTGCTATGTGTTCTTGGATGACCCTCGTCACCCCTTTGTGCCTAAATTTGGGCATGGTTTTGGTGTCATAAACCTTCTTCTATTTGTATCATCATTCTTCCATGTTTGTGCTTTATTTTTGATAAATTGGGGATGATGCAAAGAATTGGAAGCATTTAGGCTTCCCTTCCATGTTGACCCATTTTTTTAGTTTTACTTTATTTTTTGTGCATTCTTCCTGATCTGGTTGGGGATTGATGATCTTTCTCCTTGCATTGTGGTTACCTATTATTATGAGCTCAGATAAATCTGACCCCGCTAAAGTAGATACTCTTATGCCCTTTGTCTATATTTTTCTCTTTATTTTGTTATCCCTTTATCTTTCTCTCTTCTTCGCTTGAGTTGTACCTTTCATGTGTGGCAATGCCTTCTCTTTAATATTTTAATTTTTAGAAAATGCATTCTTTTTCAACAAATCTTTTCTCAAAAATCAACACAAAATATTCTTTGGAAACGTATTCTCAACTTGGAACCCTAACAGAATGTGTTTCCTTCATCACAAGTTCATAAAGAAAGGACTTGAAGATCTTCCTCCAAAGTGGGAACAACTTTGACCTTCCCCGCATGTGGGGGCATATCCTTCCTTTTGAATTCCTTGATGAAATGAACATCTTTTGAAAGGATTCCTTAATGATGGGTCACTTTGAGAAGAGAAGAACATCTTCTTTTGAATTGTGTGTCCCTTGAGTGGACCCCTTTTCCTTCACGGTGGGTTCCCAAGGGACCCTTTTTTGAGATTCTTTACCTCAAATGGATTCCTTCGCGTCTAGCCTGGGGGTAGTCCAACTAGACTTATTCCATTCCCCTTTTCATATCTAGCTAAGGGGTAGCCTGACTAGACCCATTTCATATCTTCACATCTATCTTGGGGGTAGCCTGACTAGACCTTACCTTTCAAACAGTACATCCCTTGAGTGGACCCATCTCCTTTTGAAGGGTTCCTAAGGGACCCCTTTGAAAAAATTTTGAATCATTGATAGTCTGCATGACTCTTTGCCTACCTACCTATTTGGCCACTTCTTGACTCTATGGAGTCCACTTCCTTAGGGTTTCCTTCATGCTAAATTTTTTGGGGGATGCCTTCCTTGCAGGTTTGTGGGCCTATAAGGTGTCTACTTCAAGGGGCTTCCTTCATGCAAGAGATCTTGGGGGTTGCCTCCTTGTAGGTCCACACACCTATAAGATGCTTTGTTTTTCCAACTTCATAGTTCTGAGTAGCTATGAAGTCATTTGTTTTCCTTGCACCTTTAGGTTCACCAAATTGTGGTCTGCTTCCTCGACAATTTAGGTATATGTTTCTAACCCTACTCTTTCTTGATCTACTTTACCAAGAACTCATCATTATTTGTGCTCACTAAAATGGGGGAATGTATAAGAGTGAATTTGCACCCCATGTGCAAATCCCCTTTTTTTCCTTTATCCGTGGACCTTATAAAACTAAGTTTGAAGGCTTAATTCCACCTAAGTCCACTACTTGCATGCCACTTGGCAACTATTTTTAGCATCGGTGGAGGCGTTTCTGTCAGGGATGCTTAGGCTATGCAGATGTCTACACAATCCACTTATGTCCCTGGCAGATTCCTGCAGCTGAACCTGTAGAGGCATTACTCTTCCCATTGGAGGTGAAGTTGTAATTCCCACTTCAACCGAACAACCTAAATATGGTCATTTTTCTCCATTCCTCCTTCAAAATCATCCCTTCAACATGCATTCTAACTTCTTCATTGGATTCACAAGCTTCTTTTATACTCTTACACTCACTCTCCATCTCTTAAGCAACATTCCAAGCATTCCATTGTAGCCAAAGCAACACTCCATCACTTTGGTAGAGCAAGTTTGGGACCACGCCATTGCAGCAGAGGGTCAAGCACTCTCATATTCTCCCCCAAGTAGCCTTGAGTTCTCTTGGTGGAGGTGGTAAGCTTCCCTCTCCTCTCCTCTATCACTTGGTTGAGTAGCATAACACTATTTTGTAGTGCTTCTTTGCTCTTTACTACATTGCTTCCTTTATCTCCTTTCCTCGGCTATCCATGGAGGTGGAAACACCTAAACGGGGGTCTGACTAAGCTAGACCCCTATACAGCCACCCAACATTCTCCTCTCTGTCTATGTGTAGGAGTACGTTCTTCTCGAGGGATTAGCTGGTGAATGAATTCCTTGATGAGATTCTCCTTACTCTCTTTACTCTTGTGTATTTGCTTTATAATATTAGAGATTATTTCATTTTCTTAATCACATCATTATATCCCTTTAGTTAATCAACTGGGTCATTAGCTAGTTTATTGGTTTGACCTTGTCTTCATTGTTGTCTGGTTGTATGGATACCAACACACTTTTGAGATGTCAACGTGTCACACTAATGTCCAGAGACCGCACTTTCATCCTCAGATAGAGAGCATCCTAAGGCATATTGTTAGACCTAAAAACTGGCTCGCCTAGCCCTTAAATTGTTTCTGGTCTACAGAGTAACTGAGAGGCCTCACATTCCTTGTTACTCTCACCTCGCATTTCCTTACATTACACTTAGCTGAGGTAAGTTAGGGAAGCCTCTTGCATCTTGACCCTTTGTGACCTAAGGTCTTGCACGCGGTGGTCCCCCTCTCTTACACTTACATTTAGTAATATTAGTCACATATAGATGCATCTTCATCGATGAGTACATACATAAAATGTGTACATATATTCATGTCATAAACATGCAACTCATATCTCTATGCACATTATGTAATCATATGCATGAGCTATCATTCATACACATATACATGTATACATTTGATGTATATATTGGTTGACATAGATAAAAAATAGGAATACATGAAGAAGAATTTTCTCACATATTCAAATCATGATCAATCAAAGGAAAAACCACAAACCCACACAAAATGTTCCCAAAGCAAAACCAATTCATATCATTTTCAAACTATGACCAAGGGTATACTTACCTGATTCCCAAGCTATTGACTTGACTTAACCAACTAAAAGTGAGTGTGTGTAATCTCATGCTTCGTTAAGGGTTACCCAACTAATCACTTCTCCTGGGTGATACTTCCCCTCCCTTCTAGAGGTCTGAACCTATACCTACATCTATCTTGGCATATTTATAATGGTAGTTAAACATTCACTTGAAATCCACTTGCATCTTAAAACACTTCTATCAACAAAGCATTAGAAAGTTCATATTTTGATACATAGCATTCCATCAATTCAAAACATATTCATTCTTTTGAAAACATTAACATCTTATTGCATATTCACATATTTTATTTACCTAACAAGCATATTAATGTCACAATTTACATTTAGTAATATTTTCACTCATAATGGTAAAGTAACTCAATAACTATGAAATGAGATGTAACATTCTAGGGAACTAAAGTCTATACCCTGTACCCTATATTGTCATTTCCCTAAGCCTTATCCCTCAATCATAGGAACTAAAGCCAATAGTTTAAACCCTTAACCATATACTCAACCCTATACCCCTATACCATCAACAATAAACCATATCTCTCAACCCTTAGCCTTAAAGCCTATAGTCCAAATCCTCAATCTTCAACACTGTACCATATACCATCATGACCCAAAACCATATCCCTCTCGACCTTGGACCCTAAGGCCTATGTAATAAATCCTCAACCATATACACTCAACCGTAAACCCTATATCATATACCCTCAACCCTAAACCATATTTATTAACCCTAGGCCCTAAAGCCTAGGGGATGAAACCTTGACACTATATACCTATTCCTAAATGATAGACCATCAACCTATACACTATATATCATATACCCTTAAATATAATCCTTACAGTCAGGCCTAGGTCATAAAACCTATATACTCTACCCTAATCCTTATACCTTCAACCCTCAAGGTTCCTATATTGTCAAACCTAAACCTTATAACTTGACATTATACTCTCAACCCTAAACCCTATACCCTATATCATCAACCATAAACCCTACACCCTATGACCTAAACCCTAATACATAAACCTTATACCCTATAGGTTAAACCCTAAAACCCAACATTAATAATTTAACACTAAAAACTACATAATTAAATTTAATCCTAAACCCTCAACTCTCAAATATCCATCATAAACCATCAAGAACATGATGGTGAGAGAGATGTAGGGAGAGTTAGAGACTAAGGTGGAGGGAGGGAGAGAGGTGGATAGTTAGATTCAAGATCACGACATGCTTTTAGTGTAGGTCAAAACACACTCACCTTTGGCACAATGCCAATATATTATATGAGTTCTATAGGGCTAAGTATAAAATATAGTTAGTAGATCAAAATCTAGATATATCTCATGTTTATCAACTCATTATTAAAAAAAATCTATTTATGGATTCTTACCGAAGGTTATCCTTATGGTTTACTAAAGGGAAACTACTTAGGAGGACTAATTTACTCCAAATGATCTTACTACAAAAGGGGTCTTATTATTATTTTTGCATAAGTCAACAACTTAACTCTATAATAGAACTAACAGTCTTAAAAGCCAAGCCTATTCAAAAAATGAAAGCTAATTTATTACACACTTATAATGCATATAATAATCAATTTCTATCTTGTTTTATTTATGATTTAATGTTTGACATATATATTATCGAAGGGAGAAAGTAACAATAGATTTTAGATAACAATAGTGGTAATTAAACATGAAATTGAGATTGTGTTGATCTTCCTTTTCATACATAAATACATAGTTTCCAAATTTTAAAATAAGATACTCTGTGATTTTAGTTTTATCCCCTCTTCAATAATTTCATTTTCTTTTCATGATTAATGAACCAAAATATTATTTATTTTCTTTGTTTTTTTACATGCAATTTTACAAAACACATACATGTTTTGGCTTGCACAAAACACATACATGTTTTGGCTTGTACCATGTAAAACACGTACATGTTTTGGCTTGCACAAAACACGTATGTGTTTTGGCTTGCACAAAACACGTATGTGTTTTGGCTTGCACAAAACACGTATGTGTTTTGGCTTGCACAAAACACGTATGTGTTTTGGCTTGCAAAAAACACATACATGTTTTGTATTTTACAAAACACATATGTGATTTGGCTTGCACAAAAAATTTACATATTTTGGCTTACACAAAACATGTACACATTTTGGCTTACACAAAACATGTACAATTTTTGGCTTGCACAAAACATGTGCATGTTGTGGCTTGCACAAAACACAAAACTATTTTGGCTTCCACAAAACACGTAACTACTTTGGCTTGCACAAAATACATACCCATTTTGGCTTCCACAAAACACGTAACTACTTTGGCTTGCACAAAACACGTACCCATTTTGGCTTTAACAAAACATGTACATATATTATCTTGTACAAAACACATATGTGTTTTAGCTTGTACTTAGGCTTGGATAGTTCATTTGCCTCATTTTCACATGATTTTCTCCTCCATTCTCATCATCAAGTTTACACATTATAAATCAAATCTTAGTAAAATTACCGCCATAATTTCACACATCTTCTAATCTTTGTAACCATTTAATTTTAAAAAAATTGAGCTACATGAACACATTTTTAATTTATTTCACTAATGTTTCCATAGTTATTAGAGACATATGTATTGAATTTTTTAATAAACTTTGACCTACTTGTCCAAATTTTAAAAATATATATAATATTGTTCTACACTTCATTATTTAGATATTGGGAAAAAATACATTTTCAATTATTTTGTTGTGGGTTATATGATGTGCACACTTGATGATGTGATTTTTAGGATGCATCCACTTTGAAAAATCATTAAAAAAAAAATTAATAAAATAATACTAAAAATTCTACAAATTCTAGTACTCACTCATAAGTATACTTCTATGAATGGGTTTTTAAAAATACTAAATGCAACTAAAAAATTGAGGGGTGCACACCAGACACTATGTTATATTTTTTTGGAAAAAATAGGAACACTTTTGTGTGCACAAAGCATTTGATCCTCTTAATCTTCTATATTTTTGGAAAAACTTTAACAGTTTAGAAACTAGATTCAGAGTACCACAATTCTTGTTCTTTTGGTATCTTCAAAATTTGAGTGTATGAATCTAAAATTACTCCTCCAAGTTTAGGTTTAACTAATTTCATAATAAAAGTGGCCATTTTTTACCCCCTTTTTGTGACCCATCTTGGTGCATTTACTCAATACTTGAGTGCAACATGATGATGCAATAATGTATTCCACTTCTACTATAGATAATGAGATTGAGTATTGTGTCTTGCTCAACTACGAAACTAAATTGTCACCAAGAAAGAATGCTCCGCCACTTGTGGCCTTTTGATCATCTATGCTTCCTACCCAATCTACATTTGTATATGTAGTCACAGCGAAATTTACACTCTTATGATACCACAGTTTAAAATCTATTGTAGCCTTCAAATTTCTAAATATCCTCTTTACCGCTTTAACATGGATTTCTTTAGGTGATGCCTAAAATCTAGAAAGATTTCATTCCAACCACCTGCATTATATCCAATCTAGATATTGTCACAAACAACAGACTACCAATCGTAGTTCTATACAAGGTTTGGATTGCCAAAATAGATTCATCATCTTTACTCAACTTGCATCTTATAACAACAGGTGTACTCACCAGTTTGCAATCTTCCATCTTAAACTTACTTAGCATCTCATTTATGTACTTTTTTGGGAAATGAAAGTTCCTTTTTCTAATTATGCAATCTATAACCCACACAAAAGGATAATTCACCTAGCATTGACATTTCAAACTCATTCTAAATTGCCTTCTGAAATTCATTGCACATGTCATCATTGCTACCACCAAAAAAACTATCATCTACATAGACTACAACTATCAATAGATGATCACCTTCTACTTTTATGTACAAATTACTAGCTACACTTCCTCTTTGGAACCCTTGTTGCTGCAAGTATCCATCCAACCTTGAATACCAGGCTCTAGGAGCTTGTTTGAGTCCATAAAAATCTTGCATCAACCTACAAATATAATCCAAATTGTTGGAAAATTGAAACCCTTCTAGTTGTTCAATATAGACCTCTCTTTCTAGCTTTCCATTCATAAAGGTTAACTTCACATCCATCTAGTATACATTGAAATTCTTGAATGTTGAGAGCCAAAAACATCCCAATTGCTTCCAATATTGCTACCATTGAAAATGTTTCCTCAAAATATATGCCTTCAACCTAAGCATAACCTTTACACACAAGTCTATCCTTGTTATAGATCACTTCACCTTCTTCATTTATCTTGTTTCTAAAAACCCACTTCATTTGATTCAAATTATTTCCTTCAGGTCTTGGGACTAGTTTTCAAGTTTTATTCTTCGTGATTTGATTTAGTTCTTCCTCCATAGCTTCTATCCAACCTTTCTCTTTGCTTGATTCTTTGTAGAACTTCGGATATATCTTTGACAGTAATGCAAACTGTACTTTCTCATTTTCTCTCTAGGTGATCCCACAATACTGGTTTACAATTTTTGGCCAAACTAGACATTGAATTGATTTTTTTAACTAAATCTTCACTTTCAGGCACCTATAGCGGCTAAACTATGAGGAATTTGAAGATGATGCAAAGTATTGATTTGTGAAATTTTTTTTGTAGATTATAAATATATATTTTTCAAAAAATTTGGAATCAAATTGCACTTCTTTTTCCATTTCCTTCGAAAACTAGTTTTTTTCAGCAAACATCATTTTTAAGGAGTGACACTCACCATATAACACAACTTTTTTTCCATGAAGGATAAAATTCTATTTTTTTCAAATTCAGATTTATAACTACAATATCTAGTGCTTCCAATTGGTTCATAGTGTTTTATTGAATATTTTTTCCTTAATCAAGTTTTGAAATCAAACCAATTACAATTCAAACATAGGTGGACCATATAACACAACTTTTTTTGTATGTATCAAAATTCAATTTTTTTTTTGTTTGATCAAGGACATGAATATTGGGTGTACTCATATTTTTCAAAAGAAAAATTGATAATCTTCTATTTTTCCACACATGCAGAATAGAGAGCTTGATTTTCAGTGAAAAACCTACGTTCACAAGAAATAAAAAATAAATATAATAATTAAATTAAATTTGTTTAAAATTATACTTTTTGGGAAGCTTATAATAAGGAATGCATATTTACAAAAATTAAATTTTAAATGAATTTGTTTCATCCCTCAAAAGGTAAATCAAAAGTGGTTTTTTATCAGCATTTTGATAGGTGTAAAGGAGGCTCCATTGTAGGTATGATTTAAAACTAGCAGGGTTCTATCCAAGAGGGTTTGATCTAAGGTAGTTTGAATAAACCCTCTTCAATTGGAATGCTTTAAATGGAACTTTTTATAGCTTAAATCATTATATTTTCTAAAAATATGTGATTTCAACAAAAATTAGAATCTCCCAAAAATTGTAAACCAGCTTTGTGGGATCACCCCTCTAAAGTCTCTTCCAAGTCTGAACCCTACTGTCTTTGTCTCCTATTATCTATAATTTAGAGTGAATCTTCTTAACATACTTTGTTGGAACATAATGATCTATTTAGAGGGGGGTGAATCAGTAGATATTAAAAATTTAGCTCTTAAAACCTTTTGTGTAGACTACTTTTTTTAACCATTAATGTGCAAATATTAATCATGTGATACAGAAATATGCATGCACATATAAACATCACATAACACCAAATATACATGGAAAACCCGATATGGAAAAAACCACAGTGACAAAGCCTACTTGAGACTACTGCTCAAATCCAAGGTCACAATCTAAATCTCTATTACAATGCTTTTAGGGCTACAACCCAAGGATGAAACAACACCCTAATCTGAGCTACAACTTAGTACAATGAGGCTACAACCTCTTAAGGACTACAAATTCATATATGCATATAAATGGTTCTTCATAAACCTGAGATGCATCATTACATACAACACATTGTTGCGCTTACTAAAACTTACTTTATGCTATTGAAGCTACACTCTCAACAACACACACTTATTCTACACTCTTCTTTGCACATAGAACAATCACTGTTCTACCTTCCTGCTCTTCTCTTGTTTCCCCTTCTACAGTAACTCATACATATGTACTATACACTCTCTTCTCTCTCTACCTCTATTGCACGCACAATGAACATACTTTTGTTCAGCACCCTATGCACTTGTCGGCCTCACACAAACACAGTAGATACAAACCCCTTTTTCACTTCTCAAATTGTCTTCATTTTGTTTAACTCCACCGATATGCAATCTTAGCCTCAAGATTCTCACCACCATTCAAATCTTCTCAAATCTTCTATTAGGATTTCCTTAGGTTGCAAACTTCACCAACAAGCTACCTTTTCCTCAAGCCACACACCACTGTCCAGTTCATCATTAATTCATTTGATAGGGTCTATCAGATATCTTCATTGTCACTCTACCTTTGCATTGAGACGATTCCACATTTAATTTGATTACAGATGATTTTCCTCATTCTCTCTATCGAACCCTAAAGTATGATTATGCATTCAATGCATTCTTTTGCTCATCCAATCTGATTTTATCTCAATCACCTATTAGGTTTTACCACATATCTTGCTCTACACCATACCTATGCATTGAGCCTCACAACATTAATTTTTTTCTTAGAATGTTTGCTAAGAATAGAAACCTGTGAAACCCTAGAATACGATATGTATTAAATGTGTTCTCCTGTTTAATCGATCTGATTCGATCTCGATCACCTATGCAATCTATTTTTATGCCTTGAAGATCAAATCTTCATTTAATTAGTCACTTGGTGTAGCAAGAACAATTAACTCCTTCCTCTGTGTTGGTTACTAGAAGAAATCCCTATTCACACAAAGTTAGTTGTTTGTGATTATTGCATTCAAATCTGGGCCATCAATCTTCTTTGTGCCATGATCAATTGGCTCTCATTCATCATCATATCTTTAAAACTTTTCTCTCAGATCAAATAAATTTAATCATGCATTGTCAATCTCCACCGATTGATGATCACTATTGGATTAATCTCCTTTTGATCTTAATCGTCAATCACATAACCATCGCGATCACATAGTGCATCGCAATAACCTTAAATAATGATCATCAGATCAACCTTCTTCAAATCCTTCCATCTTGACCAATGGATCTTCTACCCTTTGATCTTTGTTAGTAGTCTCCTTCATACATCATTTTCCATATGTAGGGTCCACTAGGACACGCGTCCAAAGTCTGCTATCCCCTCGAGCTTTGATATCGGGCGCACAAAAACCTTACGGGGTTTGTGGGCTATCGCCATCTATCATCCACATCATCACCACGCAACTCACAACAACGATGTTTGTTTTATCACTCAAATCTTCTTATGCCACTTGTCATCACATGTTATCATTCACCATCATCACCTTCACTTCTTTCTCTGTTGGGTCCCACCATCTTCATCGATGGTCAATATCCATCCACTGTGGATTAATCTCCACCGTACTCTGCTGACCCCACAAAACTTATCCAAGATCCTCCAAAAACTCAACGGAACAGATGGGAACCATCGAATCTTCTTGATCGCAACCATTGATCATGCACCATTACTGATGTCCTTGATGCAATCATTCACTACCATTTGTTAACCATCATCATACTGGGTCCCACAATCGACATCATACTCCTATCCCATTTCTCAAGTGGTCCCCACCATCCATGTAACATCCATGTCACTGTTGTACAACTGACTTCACCATCCATGCAGATAAGGTCCCACCAAGACACACATCCACCGCTTGTACAATTCTGGAGCATCAAAAGGGAATCTACATCATTCTCAACAAGTCTCCTAGAAAATACTTAAATATTAACTCCCTTCGAAATGAGTAAGTTAAACTTCAATGAAGACAACATCACCTAATACGTCATTCCAAGGTGGGGTCCACATGTTGTTGTCAGATGTCCACGTCATCACCATGTCATAGCTTCATAATCCACAACAAAGATGTGGATTACCATTTACTCAATCTCATCAAGCCACATGTCAGTATTGTCATTATGGTTGGCTCCCACATGGAGTGCTTCCTTACTCCTTATTGCTCCATTGCTTAGTCGCCACAAATCTTAACTTAAGAACCTCTTTGTCAGAGGTTGTGAACTTTTGAAAAACTGTGACATAGCAATAACAAAGAGAGCCTTCTTCCTTATCACTCCATTAGCTAAGTTTCCAAGTCAAAAGGTTACAAAACTCTAGAACCCCGCAACATAGGTTAGGAAAACTTGGAACTCTGTGACTCCATTCACTTTCGTCGAACTAATGGTAATGTATATCCTTAAGGCTTTAGGTAGAGGGGTCGATCACCTTCATGAGTATAAAGACATAAGTTGCAACTAATGCAACATACAACCGCCGATACGAGGTCAACATCAAAATAGAACATTTTGAGGATACCATGATTGCAAACACATTAGGGTTTATCTGTAAACCCTACTATCACTCGAGAATAGAATTAATTCATTTTTGGGGACGTCCAACACTTTCTCGACCTACAAAACACATGATTGGAATGCTCTCAAGAAACCCATCACGAATCTACCACTCAATTCTCCATCAAGACCACTGCTCTCTCATCCATCTTTTGTCATCATGCCAACAAACTCCTTTCCTTGATTTTCCCTTTTGACATCAATGACAACTATATGCAGTTCAACACAGGATCATCACACTTCTCCTCTGACCAGCTTTTGACATCAATGACAACATATTCCAACATACTTTGTTGGAGTTTTTGAAACTACTTCTGATTCTTCACTGTTGTTGTAGATTGGTTCTTCATCATCTTCTATTTCTAGAATACTAGTAGATTGAATTACTTCGTCAACTCTCACATTTTAACTTTCCACAATCTTCTTTATCCTTTTTTTTTAACATATGTATTCTTTACTTCTTAATGAATAACCAAGAAAAATTCCTTCATCAAATTTGGAATCAAACTTACCCAAATTTTCTTCATCTCTTTTGATATAGCACTTGCTTCCAAATATCCTAAGATGTCTGACTAACATTGCTCTTCCTCTCCATAGTTCATGTGGTGTTTTAACAGTCTTGCATATAATTTGAGCTTTGTTCAAAATCTATACAACAATCTAAATTGCTTCTCTCCAATACATATCTAGTAGACTTTCTTGTCTTGAAACATTTTTCTCTACATGTCCTATGGGTATGTGCAGGATCATGATGGGCCAAAAAGTGGCGATATGATGGGTATGTGTAGGGTATGCGGCTGACAACTTTTTTTACACCCAAAATTGATGAAACGAAAAGGGTTTTTAAAGGAGATTCTTAGATTTCCACCAATATAAAGTATGCTTTACTTTGAATTTAATAAATAATTATTATTCATTTTCTACTTGAATTATGACTAAAGTTTTCATTGATAGGCTGATTGAAAAAAATCTATACCTTTCAAATGGTATCACATTTTTTGAATTTCAAACATGCATCACATTCTATGCTTCACATACTATAGGATTAAAAAAAAAGAATTTCATGAAGTTTTGACCAAGTTAAGGTGGTCAGACATACAAGTTTTTATATTTTTTCAAAGTTGTAATAAGAAATTCATAATTAATTATTGACTTGGAAAAAAATTACAAAAAAATATGCATCACATCTGCACATGAGTCCTCTACTTATATGTAAAATCTTATAAAAAATTATTATCATTTTATTGTGATTAGGGTGGTCCGACAGACATCTACTTCTTATTTTTTCCCTAAAATTTAAGTACTACATTGAAATTTCAAATTTTCACCAAATAGATTTAAAAAATAAATAAACCTAGTAGTTTAGAAACTACATTCAATTTGCTACAAATTCTATTCTTACATATTTTTGAAATAATATAGATAACTTATTCAATTTTTTACGTCAAGTTTCCTAACTCTGAATTTTCTAAAAATTTTGCCACTTAAGGGCATATTTTTTCCATGATGATCTTGCACATACCCCTATACAATGTTGTTCTTTCTTTTTTCAACTCCATTTTTCTACAAATTTCTAGGAGTAGAAAGTTTCCTCTTGATCCTATGCTCTTCATAGAATTTTTCATGCATGTCAGAAGTGAATTCTTCACCAATATTTGATCTTGAAACATTGATTGTTCTTACGGTTTCATTCTTTACTATTGCATTGAATTCCTTAAACTTTTCAAATTCCTTTGACTTCTCTTTTGGAAATGTAATCCAAGTCATCGTAGTATAATCATCAGTGAGTACCATGAAATACTTGTCTCCTTGTAGACCTATTTTCCTCATGGGTACATATAGATCCGTATGAACCAAATCCAATGGTTTTGATGTAGAATAATGTAGCAAGAAATCTACTTTTTGTTTGTTTTCCTTCATAATAGGGTTTGCAATTGGTAGATTGGGGCTTTTTAATCTTTGGAATATTCCAAACCATTCCTCTTGAGCTAATCTTTTCAATGTCATCAAAATTAATATGTCCCAACCTTATATGCCAAATCCAACTTTCTTCTTTTTGCAAAGTAAGACAATTTTGTCCATTTAGTTCACTGAGATGATATATGCCATTTTCTATCCTACTTCCTTCCGCAATCATTTTTTTGGTACTTGATTTCCTAATTTCACAACATTCAACACTAAAAGATAGCTTATGGCCTTTATCATGCACATCTAACTTATACTCACCAAATTATGCTTTAGTCCTTCAACATACAAAACATCATGTGTCTTTGTCCTACCACCATTAAGACTTAAAGTACCCTTATTGGTAATTTTAGCAATAGAATTATTTCCAAGAGTCACAAAACCTCCTTTAAATTTCTTGAAATTCATGAACTTACTTTTCTCTCCAGACATGTGGTTTGAGCAATCATTGTCTATGATCCATAGATTGTTATCCTTATGAGCATGTAGAGAAGTTTGAGAAATCATCAAATTTTCTGACTTCTTCTCTTTTGAAACCTTCTTTGGACAAGCTTTATTTGATTCATGATTCCTACTTTATAATCCTTTCCTTCCACTTTTTGGTAGAGGAGTACTCACAAAATTGTTTTTGCATTTCCTAGAAATGTGTCTAAAATTGTTGCATTTGTAGCAGATGATATTAAAATTGTACAAAGGTGCAAATGTGTTATTGTTAACAAAGTTATTTCTTCTTACCAAAGCTTTTCTACAATCCATAGCCTTGTGACCAAAATTGTTGCAATTTTAAAATAATAACCAGAGAAATGATAATTGGATTGGTATTGAATCCATGTGTTCTAGATCTTCTTCTCTTCTTCTAGACTTGAATAAAGCCATCATTCTATGTCTTGATTTCATCACTTTCCATGATTCTTTCAAACTTTTTACTTTTGAAACCAATCACTTTTTAACTTGTTTTCACAGACTATCTAGTCACCTTGTTCTTTTGATCCTCAAAATTAATTCTAGTTTTGACATGAGGAGATCCCTAACTTCCCAATATCTGATCTAGCATTTCAGTACTCTTTCCAAAATTCATCTACATCTACCAATTCACTCTCTAAAGCTCTTTTCTTATTGTCATAATTTTTTCTTCCAACTTCTCATAGTCCTTGTCTCTTGACGACAACTTTTTAGTCAAAACTTCTTCAATCCTTTTCGCTTCTTATGTCTATATCTTTAGATCAACAATCATCTTCTCAACTTTCTCTAGATCCTAAGATACCTTTTATTTATCCTTCACTTCTAGAATTCTTTTCTTCTTCCTATTGATCTCTTTTTTGATACGTAGCAGTTCTTCCACAAGATCCACTTCATCTTCATTATTTTTGTAATCGATTTCAACATCTTCTTCAGTAGTTTCAAAATCCATAAATATATCCTTTAATTTTTTATCTCTAGAGATATCCTCATCTTATTCATCAGTGGAGTAGTCTTCTTACTCATTAGTGTAGAAAATCTTATGTTTCCTCTAACCTTTATTCCTTCTCTGAAACTATTTATTTCTATTATTTTTCTCAACATTGTTAGAATCCTTATGGGGACACTTAGCCATATAATGTTCTACTTCACCACAATTAAAACACTTAAAAGGTAACTTGCCTTTATACTTATTGGAACCTCTTTGTAGCTTTCTAAAAAAATTGGCTTCCTCTAGATCTGATCCAATATCAGAATCTTGATCAAATTGCTTCTTAGATACCCTGAATTCTACCTCTTTCCTTATAGAATCTTCACTCACATTTCATTTCAAATGAAGTTAGAATACCACGTAGTTCAGTCAAATTCAAAGCATTCAAATCCTTAGATTCTTAAATTGTAGAGAATTTAGAATCAAACCTTCTAGGAAGAGATCTAAGTACCTGTAGACGTCCGATTTTGATCACTTCCATATGATCAAACGCGTCTCCTTATTCATCCAATTGCTCATCCCTATGTCAATATTAATTAAACCATTTGTTTAATTAATACCTTGCATCTTACATAAGGGTCCTAAAGTATTTAATTTAATAAATACTTTACACCTTTTCCTCCTCTAGATTAAATAAATTTACCATGTTATTTAATTTAGTCATATTCCCTTTTTGGAATTAAAATTCATTTTTTAAATTCCTCTTTTCTCTCTCATGATCACATCCTCCAACTTTTGCAAGTTGGTCTCTAATCCATCTTAATTACTTCATCTTCTTCTAATTAACTAGGGTTAGCATGTGCATACCTTTAATCATCATTAGGGTCACATCCTCCATAATCTCCCACTTGCTCCTAATGAGTCATTAGTCCATCTAACTAAGCACTTGCACAACCTTAATCATTTGGTTAGCCTAACCTAATCCTCCTCCCACTTATGGCATGTGTCCTTAAGTCAACCATATTAAAGGCTTTCTCCTTTGGGGCAAGGCACTCCACTTCCCTATGTGAATTTTTAATTCACCTTTTAATCCCCCAAGGCACCCAAAAGGAATTTTTAATTCCTTCACTTCTTCCCACATGTCCTCTACTTATTCTTTATTCTTTCCCATCTCCCCATGAGAATATTTGAGGAATTTTTAATTCCTCACATGTCCTCTCACCCACATGGGGACAAGGACCTCCTTTATGTGGAGATCTTGTCCAATCCCAAGGTACTTTGTACCCCCCTCCATGTCATGTACTTCTCCTTCCACCTCATGTCCACTTCACCTTTTAGGGCTATATCACAAGCCACATGTCAAGATGTGAGGGATTGTGAGTTCTCAACTCACCTTGGCCCTACATCTTGATCTTTGGTGGCTCAATCTTGGCCATCCATTTCCCTTAGGAATTCTCAAAATTCCTATAAATACCCCCTCTTTTCTCTTATTTTGTGGAGATCATTTTGCTAGCCAAACTCTTGCAATTTTATTTCTCAACCTACACTTAGCCATTTTCATGTTTTCATCCACTTGCACTCATCCTCACAACATCATTTAGCTTACATCTTGTGCCATCCAAGGAGCATACACATCGAAGATCGAAGGGCTAACTAAAGGATCGATTCGAGACAAGGTATAAAGTTCCATTTGTTGCTTTTATCTTGTGTTGATTCCAACTTAGGCTAATCTTGAGGTGTAGGTTGTTTTGGTGTTTATTTGCACTCTTTTATTTGCTGCTCATTTTCTAACGCTTACATTCAACCTATCACATTTCTGGCATGCCGTGGGACCCACAAACGGGTCTCTTTCTTTCACGTTTGCTATTTTTTGCATTTTTATAGGTCTGGATTATAGAGTGTCGGACCTGTCCTGACAGAGTGGCGGACATGTCCTGCTATGGCGGACCTGTCCTGACAGAGTGGCAGACCTGTCCTACTGTGGCGGACCTGTCCTGCAGTGGCCACCCTGTCCTGCTGTGGGAAACCTATCCTTATGCTGTGGTGGACCTGTCCTAATTCAGTGGCGGACTTGTCCTGAAGTGGCAGACCTGTCCTGACAGAGTGGGGGACCTGTCCCTGCAGAGTGGTGGACCTGTCCTCCAGAAGGTAAAATTTCAAGTTTTTGTTGATTATCTTTTGGTAAATTAGGCACATAGTTTAATTAAAGGGGTCAATAAACCTTGTTTGGCATGTTTGGGAAGGCTACTTGACGTATCCAATCCCCTTGCGCCATTTAGCGATCCTAGGTGATGAGCAATCGTAGCTTTCCAAGTCCTTTGAGTCACCCCTTTTTCATTTTCTTAGTGGGACCTACTTGGGGATTTCATCACCCCAAGGGACGATTCCAACCACGCGTACCGGCGGGGTATATAAAGGGGGGAGAGTGAAAGTTGTACCTCAATCCAACCATGTTGTAATTGGTGAAGTGTCGGGATGACATGAAGAGTTGGTCTGAGCCTTTAGTATCTCGCTAAGGTTCCTGACTCACGCTTGTAACGGGTTGGTGTTCACAGTTTGGGCCTCATGTACCGGGTGTATATCAAGGACTCCTTAGCAATCAGGTGCATCTTAGAGTAGAAGACTTTGCTGACCATACCCATTTCTACTAATCTTAGGGTTGTGCTGTTTGAATTATCTTTCTTGTGCAAAAACCAGTGATTATCAGTTTGGCCAAGTCTTTTATGATTGCTATATTTTGGGTCCTTTGCCTTAACCATCTATCAAAACATCAAGCTTAAACTTACCCTTTGGTGGACCTGTCCTTATCCTTTGGCAGACCTATCCTTGTGCTGTGTCGGACCTGTCCTAATTCTGTGGCGGACCTGTCCTAGTGTAGTAGCGGACATGTCCTTGTGCTATGGTGGACCTGTCCTAGTGCAGTGGCGGACCTGTCCTTGTACTATGGCAGACTTGTCCTAGTGCAGTGGCGGACCTGTCCTTGTGCTATGGCGGACCTGTCCTAGTGCAGTGGCGGACTTGTCCTTGTTCTGTGGCAGACCTATCCTAATGCTGTGGCAGACCTGACCTTTGATTAGCCTATATTATCACTTGGCATTCATTGTCCCCCTATTTTGAACATTGATATGACCATTCATCATCCAAAACAAACATTCGAATGTCCGTTCTGAGTCTCCATCCCTCTATTCTAAGAGTCATTTATCCTGAACACTCTAAACCCGCTTTCATCTCCGATCTCTATTATTCCATATAAACCCCATTGGAGTTGTCATCCAAGTTGACCTAGGTGTTCGTCCCTAATCATAATCATCATAGCTAGCTTAGGATCGCTATCCGTCTTAAGTTAGTTATCCTTTCTGACCCAATCAATCTGCTTCTATCTCAAGTTGGATTCGGTGTCGTTATCATACATCCACCTAAGTTCAATCAATACCTAGTGTTACCAAGGATCCTTCTTAAACTCGATTGTAGATCTCAGTCTTCATCATATTTATCATCACATCAATCCTAATCATCTGACCAATCCAACCCCCACCTCATCAAATCTATCCGAATCAAAATCCAAAACCTGGACTAATCCAGTGTCATCAAATCAATCCACATCAGTCTAACCGATCGTCATCAGTCAATCTCCCATCAAATTGAATCAATCTTTCATCATCAAGGTCTTTCTAATATCTTGATCCTTCTCATCATCTTGCATGCCCATTCAGACTCGATCACAGGCAAAGAAAATGGCTGACCAACAAGCCCTGAATGCCCAATCAAACAATCCTCAAGATCCCAATAACATAATGAACATCCCTCACGATCCCCACAAAGATACCTCATCACAATCCAACGTGGATGGTCAAAACACGTCACCACCTGGGGAAGAAAACATGGCTGATCAACCTGAGCTCACATTTGAGGAACACTTCAACAATCCTGTTAATGCACAAATGACAGAACGCCCTCTCTAAAGACATGGTGACAAGATCTTGGCTCACTTGATTGAAAAAGGTGTTAAGTTGTCGTCAGGTGTCGACTTATCCAAGTATGGCACCTCCACATCTAATGTACCCCAAGGTTCACATGACGTCCCCAGTAGCTCCTATGTCCCCAACGTTCCTTCCGTAGAAGGTTGGCATCAACCTGAGTTCAGCAACGCTGTCCTATATCCCATCGACAATCCTACACATCCCACCATCTCGGTCATGGGAACACCCCAAACCATTGACCCCAATGATCCTTTTTCCTATGGCATGCCGCAAAACATCCCACAACCACAACCATTAATGCTACTAGCACCACTCCCCTCAAACTCGCCTCCTGTCAACACTGGGGGCAACCCTTTCACCACCTTGCCCCCACCTCCTAGGGCTACCAATCCTCCACCATCGTCATTCATACCCCAACATCCCTCCTTCATCATCATTTGTATCCCAACAACCTCCCCAAGTCTTTGCTCCCACTAGTGCTCAACAACCTCCCTCGCACAATATCTCAATCGCACCTCTACCTCAACAAAAACCATTGGTCAATCCCCTATTTCCAACACAACCATCACAGCATCAACTGCAAGGAAATCAACCTTGGCCTTCAGCCCCGACCATATCTCCATTCCTTGCATCCATTTTTCACCTGCAAGCGCAACCACCACATAACATCCCAACTCGCCCACCACAACCGCCAACTGTGCATCAACAACCACCCCACCATTACAACTATTATAACCAGCAACAATATCAACAACAACCTTCCTATGTGGCATCACAATAGTCATATCAGCACCCCCAATATCCGCAAGCTAATCAACAACACCTTCTCCCTACTTCCCAACAATATGCCACCCATAACTACCTAACCCATCCATATCTCACCTCGCAACAGCAACCTCTTTATCAACAAGGTCCCTTGGCATATCAGCAGGGGATGCCATCTCCTCATCCATACGCCCATCTCAGAATCCACAATCGTCCTACCATCAATATCCATCCAACACACCGGCCAATGCGGACATACTAGAAATCAAAGCCGCTCTGAAAGATCTCTAGGCAGGGACTAGCAAACAATCGTTCAAGTTTGAAGATATATGCCCATATCTGTATGATCCCTCCATCTCATTGATTCCCTTCCCCAAACATTTTGAAATGCCAAAGTTTGACAAATAGAAGGGGAACAAAGATCCTAAGGCCCACTTATAGGAGTTTTACTCCTAGTGTCAAGAAGTTATCCACAATGACAACTATCTCTTGCGCCTGTTCCCCCGAAGTCTGGCAAGCAATGCCCTAGGGTGGTTCATGACTCTTGAAAAGGGATCTATAAAATCTTTTGCAAACCTGTCAGAAAAGTTTGTCTCCTACTTCTCCTTCAATTTGGAGAAAGATACTGATACCTTGGATCTTCTAAAAGAGAAACAACGTGAAGGGGAAACCTTTACTAACTACCTTTAGAGGTGGTGTGCCCTAGCAAGCCGAATGAAAACCCCTTTGAAAGAAAAGGACATGGTCACCCTCTTCGTGGAGAACTCTCATCCTGACATGGCTCATAACTTCTGATTATATTGTGTCACCACTTTCGTGGAGGTGGTAGAGAAGGGACCCATCCTTGAGCGTGCCCTTGTTGCCAAGGGGCACATCAAAATATATAATCAAGATAAGGAAAGGTCATTCAACGACAAGCCACATTTTTGGAACAAGAATAAAAATGTAGTAAATGATGGTGTTACTGATACTAAACATGTCCACATGGCCAACACATCCTAGAAACAACAACAATCCATACCCAATGCCATATTTGTACTGCAAGGGACATCCTGTCCTCCCCAACAATCCAATTAGAATAACCAAGGGAACGCCAAATGTCAGTATGCTCAATTAGGAGAACCCTTGAGTGTCGTCTTCAATAAGCTGTTACAGATCAACTATCCAATCACGTACCTTGTCACCAAGCCACTCGATGAATCCAAACCTAAGCCCACATGGTTTAGGGAAAATGAATATTGTGAGTTCCATAAAATCAAAGGACACTCTTTGAATAAGTGTCAAGGTCTGAAAAACTACGTCCAAGATCTCATAGATCGAGGTGACATCAAGGTTGACCCTAGTCAAGCTCCGTCATCCAATGCTCAATTGCAGATCTATCAAAACATCTTCCCAAACCATAACCAAGGTCTGAGCACCTCCAACAGTAATCCTCAAAATAACAACACAAATAATGTGAGATATAAGAATGTACCCCTTAATTATGAGGGTATTATTCATTACATCGAGCAGGTAGAACCTCGTGTATCCATGATACATGTCAAAGCTAAAGACCCTCAATGTGTTGTCACTACACGACGATCCTGCATCACCATTCCTGCAGCCTCTGCACCCGCCCAATTGACTCCTATAACCTCCCAGTACAACATCCTTGATCACTTAGGAAAGACCCCTCCACATATCTCCATTTTGGATTTACTCAAGTCTTCCCCCGTGCATCAAGAAATCCTCAACAGAGCCCTATAGAAAACCCATGTGCCTAATAACATTGATCCTACACAGTTCCAAGCTTTGGTAGGACACCTAGCTTCATCTCACCAACTGCACTTCAGCCAAAATGATATGCCCAACATTGATGTCAATCACAATTGCCCCTTACATATTGAAGTCGTGGTTGCCCGTCATAAAATAAAAAGAGTCTTGGTAGATAATGGCTCTGCCCTCAACTTGTGCACTCTAAAGTTCATAAAATAGGTGGGGTATACTCAAGCAGATTTAAGTAATTAGATCATCACAATCAAGGCTTATGATAATGTAGAAAGGAATTCAGAAGGGATCATCAATCTTCCTATCCAAGTGGGACCGGTGGTTCAGTACATTACCTACCATGTCCTTGATCTGGACTTTCCATATAATCTCCTCCTCGGTCGTCCATGGCTCCATGCTATGCAAGTCATCCCCTCCACCTACCATCAGTGCCTCAAATTCCCAGTCAACGGACAAGAGGTCACCATCTATGCCGACCCCCAACCATTTGAATACTGCTGCACTTTAGAAGCTTCATTTCCCCATTTACATTATTGTCCTGGGGTTGAAATGGGGGCATCCCAGTCATCATCCACTAATTCGCTCTCCACTGCAAAAACCACTCCATCCTCCACCACTAAGCCTATAGTCACTAAAGTCTAGATCATTGACAAAGGGTGTGGCGAGTATGAAATGCATACCGCTCTTAATGTAGCGACCATGCCACCATCACCACACGAGTATGGTCAACCTTCGCATGCCACCCCAAAAGAAGATAAGACTATCACCTTCCATGGCAAAAACATCCCTACCACCACTTTCGTATCCCCACATATCAAGATGGATGCACCGGAAGAGGACATAAGCAAATGGGTCTACCGAGAAGAACCCCAGCTGGAAACTCCTCTCAAGGAATACTTTCAAGAAAAGTACCCCTGGCCAACAAAGTTCATGGAAAAGCATAACTATCAAGGCAGGGGCCTAGGAAAGGAAGAACAAGGGTGGTTGCAACCCATTGATACATCTTAGCTACCAAAAAACATAGGCATTAGGTATGACAGAAAGCAAAAAGGCCCTGAAACATCGTCTAATACTTCCAATAGTGTCACTGTGGACAAGGGCTTATTGGAAGACATACCTGAGGAGGAATCCATCATACGTGCGTACGATGACGTCGATCACACCGACCTATCATCTATGTTCGAATTCCTATCCGTCTGCACTATTAACCTATCCCTTTGTCACTCTGAGCTTATTGATTGGGACCTACATACTAGCACACCTGTTAGTATGTCTACGGATACATATGTCAACCTCATGGGATTGTGGGAGGATGAACACTCCAGTCGCAAAAATAAGAATAAGAAAAGCAACAAGTAGTCATCTAGTGAAAACCTCTCTGAGGCACTTCTTGACCTTGAAAAAGTAAAAATAAAGGACGCATCTGATGGCAAAAACCATGAAGAGGCGCTGGAAGATGGAGATGTTCATCTTCCCCTTATGGGAACTTAGTTATCTGCCTGATCATCTATTCTGATTGAAGAGACTCAAGAGTCAATCTGGGAACTGCTGAAAGTCCTAAGGTCACCTATGTAGCTAAGTCACTCTCAGAGCAAGAGTATCCAGTCATCGTGCAGCTACTCCAAGAGGGAATCATTAAATTTGCTTGGTCATACTCAGACATGCCAGGCTTAGACCCTGCCTTGGTGGTTCATCACTTGGACATTCGCCCAGACGCCAAGCATGTCAAACAAAAGCTCCACAAGATGCATCCACAAGTCGTGTTGTTAGTCAAGAAGGAATTAGAGAAGTTGCTAGAGGCGGGTTTTATCAGACCGATTGACTACTCTGAGTGGATCTCCAATATAGTACCGGTTGCGAAACCAAATGGAGACATTGGCGTCTACAGAGACTTTAGTGATCTTAACAAAACCTGCCCAAAAGATGACTTCCCCCTGCCTAACATTGACATGTTGGTCGACCTGACAGCAGGGCATGAGATGTTATCCCTTATGGATGGCTTCTCTGGGTATAACCAGATCCGAATCGCACCTGAGGACCAACACAAGACCGCCTTCACAACTCCTTGGGGCACTTTTTGTTACAATGTTATGCCCTTTGGTCTCAAAAATGTGGGGGCAACATATCAGAGGGCAATGACGCTCATCTTCCATGACCTCATACATATCATCATGGAGGACTATGTCGATGACCTATTAGGAAAATCCAGAACATGAGCAGAACATCCTGCCATCCTGAAGAAGATATTTGAGCGGTTAGAGCACTACAAGTTGCGGCTGAATCTAGAAAAGTGTGTCTTTGGGGTCACTTCAAGAAAGTTGTTGGGTTTCATAGTCTCTTGTAGGGGCATTAAGGTTGATCCCACCAAGGTAAAAGCTATCCTGGACATGCCACCTCCACGCAATCTCAAATAGTTAAGAAGCCTCCAAGGGAAGATGCAGTCCATCCGTCAGTTCATAGCCCAGCTGGCAGATAAGTGTCAGCCATTCACTCACCTTCTGAAAAAGGATTCCACCTTCCGATGGAACCAGCAGTGTTAGATGGGCTTCGATAAAATTAAGGAATATTTAGCCCATCCCCCGATATTGATGCCACATATTCCTAGAAAACACCTCTTGCTTTACATCTCCGCCACTTCAGTCGCACTGGGGGCATTGTTGGCACAACATGATGAGTCATCAAAAGAGAGGGAAATCTACTACATCAGTCGGACATTGGTTGGCTATGAGCTCAACTACTCCCCCATGGAAAAATCATGCCTTGCACTCGTCTTCAGCACACAGAAGCTTTGACATTACATGCTTAGCCATCCAGTTAAATTAATTTCCAAGATTGATCCATTGAAGTATCTGTTATCTAGAACCACTCTGACTAGCCGCATGGCTAAGTGGGTCATGCTCCTCAGTGAATTCGACATAGAATATGTGGACCACAAGGCTATTAAGGGGCAGATAATTGCATATTAGTTAGCAGAAGCCCCTTTAGTTGATACTTGTCCATTGATTATGGAATTCCCTGATGAAGAAGTCTTCTCAGTCAATGAGACCCCCACGTGGACACTGTATTTTGATGGATCATATACACACAATGGATTGGGGGCGGGAATTTTATTAGTTACCCCTCAAGGTGACTACATCCTAAAGTCATTCAGGATAGCATTCCCATGTACCAACAATATGGAAGAATATGAAGCTCTCCGAGCACCAGCCTCAAAATTGCAAAACAGTGGCACATAACCCAATTGAAAGTCTTTAGCAATTCTTTGCTAGTCATTAGACAAGTTAATGATGAGTTCCTAACCAAGGATGATAATCTGTTACCCTACAAGCACATGGTGGATGATTTTAAGAAATATTTCACCTCTATCCAATTTGAACAGATTCCCAAGGTATGAAACAAAGCAGCTGATGTGATGGCCACTATTGGCTCCCTGCTGGACATGCCCAAAGACATAACAGAATGTGAATTTCTTGTAGAACAACTTTTAATCCTAGCATATGATACCCCTGAGACTGACATGGTGTGCAATATCATGGGTCCCACCTCCGCGATAACATTATACCCCCAGATCTTACACATAACCAATGCAAATTTTTCATTCAACGCTCTTCTTGATACGTCATCATTGGTGATACACTTTATCATCACAGGTATGATGGAATCCTCCTTAGATGTCTAAATGAGACCGAAGCCCATGCCACACTAACGGAGGTACATGGCGGTGTTTGTGGAGCACATTCAAATGGTATGGCTCTGGCCAAAAAGGATCCTATGAGCTGGATATTATTGGTCTACATTGGAACACAATACTTGCGAGTTTGTGAAGAAGTGTCTTCCATGCCAACAACATGCATATTTAATCCATGCCCCGGCACAAGATCTTCAGCCCCTCCTGGCACCTTGGTCATTTTCTCAATGGGGTTTTGACTTGATTGGCAAGATTCACCCACCATCATCTGATGGCCATACATTCATAATCACTGCCACTGAGTATTTCACCAAGTGGGTGGAGGCAATGCCCCTTTCACAAATCACCAACATTCAGATTTCCAAATTCATCCTTTACCATATTCTCTATAGGTATGGTATCCTGTCCACCATCCTTTCCGACAACGGCAAACCATTCAAAAACTAAGCCATGAAACACCTCTGTGACACCTTCAATATCCAACACTGTTGGTCAACGCCTTATTCCCCCCAGGGTAACGGCCAGGGAGAGGTGACCAACAAAACCCTTATCCATATTCTCAAAAAGGTTGTCAATAACACTGGATGAGATTGGCACCTCCACATTCATCCTGCCCTCTGGGCATATCACACATCCATCGGCACCCCGACAGGCGCCACCCCCTACTCTTTAGTGTATGGTGCTGAGGTCGTCTTTCCAATTGAAGTTGAACTTCCATCATTGGGGATCTCTCTGAAGAACCTTATCAGTGAAGAGGATGCTCATGTTGCACGGCTTACATAGTTGGAATTATTGGATGAGCGAAGAATAAAAGCCTACGATCATCTGCAAGCATACCAAAATCACCTCAAGCATAGTTACAACAAGAAGGTTCATCCTCGACAATTCTAGGTGGGTGAGCTTGTCCTTAAGGAGAACCAAGGCACTCAGCAAGACCGAGACAAGAAAGGAAAATTTGAGGCAAATTTGTTGAGACCCTATATTATAGCTGCCAAATATGGATTTGGGGCATACAGGTTGACTACTCTCAAAGGAGAACCCCTTCAAGAGCCCATCAATATCATGCATCTCAAGAAGTTCTACACCTAAATCTGCTTGGTTACCCCACCTAATCAAAAAATCAAAAAAATCAAAAAATCAAAAAATTCAAAAAATTCAAAAAAAAAAAATTCAAAAATAGTCAAGAGAAATAAATCTGTCCTATGGTGAAAACCACCTTTTCGTGGCACCTTGGATAAGTATGGGTGGTGAAAACCTAGTAATAGGTGTCATCCATAGAGGGCTTAATCATTATCTACCTGACATCCTAGTTATCTTATGCCTTCATCCGCACTAAATTATCCTCACCCATCTCATCCCAGGCTACTTGGTAAATATTGGTTGAGCATTGGACGACCCATCTAGTCTATCCCCCATTCCTGAGCTTTTCGGTATCCCACTCTGAGCTTACGCCATTCATGTTCGTGTCATCAAGTAGGATCATCCATTATGTTGGTCTTCACCTAGGTCCCATCTCGTCGCGTCCGTCAGTAGAACTACGTTGCCCCTGCACTGTCACGTAGGCAAGGTTGATCATTTGATTCACCCCCGGGGCATTAGTCCATCATCGTTGGTTACCATTTGTCTTCTTTTCACTTTATCCATGGTCTCTTCTGGAACTACGAGGGCTCTGCGCTTTCACGTAGCCAAGGCTAATCTATGATCGGCCCCCGAGCCCCTAGGTCTGTAGGTTATGTCGGTCTTTTGTGCTTCATCATCAAGTTATGCCCACATCTAACTGGTTCAAAATAAACAAAATTCCCTCATTTTATGAGATCTTGTCCATAGATAACATCCCACGTCAACTGGGTCATCCTAATTTCACATCCATCCTTGGTCTCAACAGGATGAATCTTTCCTATCAGACTTCGTCAATCCCATACATCACCTTGATCCTATGGCAAATGACCTATTGTTTTGATTGTGATCTCTTGATGCTTTTGACTTTTGTTTATCATTTTGGGTTCCTTCCCATCACTTATTAGGGTTGCCCCAGTCTGCCATACCATGGCGTGCCTTGACCTGCTAACATGGGGGTATACGTTGATCGTTTGTTTTGACTACTGTCTTCTCAGTTGTCCCTCGTAAGACCCACCGAGATCTCCAAGGTCTTGTGTTACGCTGGGACACCTTTGTGTGTTTATGGTTATCTCAACACCATGCCCGACCGAGGTCATTGCGACATCGGGGTGTTGAGATAACCTTCTTGTTCGTTGTGTTTGTTTCATGCATAGCATATTCGTTCGCCTTGATCTTCCATATCAAGGTACTTAGTACCCTATGCTATAATAAAAGTCAATGCTCCAAAGATGGCAAAATCTCATTTTCACTGCATTTTCACCACTTTGCATACACCCTTCATTTCCATCATGACCATCGCTTATGATTATGGTTGTGCAAGTACTCTTGTTCTTTTTCCTCTTATGTCCTCTTCTTCTCAGGATATTAATGGTTGTTTTTGGCAAATGCACTCTTCCACATGCCTATCGCCCATCCGCTTCCTCATAACGGTCTTTATTGACACTTAGGTGCATCCATAAATCATAAATCATATAAACATGTATAAATCGTTCATCCACATAAGTCATAAATCATATAAACATGCATAAATCGTCCATCCACATGTGCATCCATATATCATAAATCATAGAAACATTTACATCGATCATAAATCACCCATCCATAAATCATATATCATAAAACATACACAATTATTCATTTTCATAAACAGCTATGCATCCATCACCATAATCATAATAACATACATGTACATCCATAAAAATTTAATCATGAAAGCATAAACCAATCATCCATATAACCATGTGTATATATATGAAACCACATCATGAATCATCTCATATAGCCACATAAAAGAAACATCATGCATAATGTCGATAAAGGCCATCACATAATCAAAATAATAAACATCATATCATAATACAATACATATCCATCATATATCACGAAATAAGATACAAAATCCAAAGATGTGGATCACCTCTACCCTCTAGCAACATGCACAAACCATCCATCCTGTATCTGCCAAAAATAACCAATGTCCTGCATTTGCCTGCTCTATTGTGAGCTGCCCACATCTAATCTCTGCGGAGAGTCGGGTACTGGCCCTCTGTGTGCTGGGGTCCCCTGGTACACACGAGTGGGTGTCCCCTGGTACTCACGGGTGGGTGTTCCCTGGTAACCGCCGTATGGGGACTGAGTACGCCGGTAATCGCTGAATCCCCTAGTGCGTGTCCCTAATGACTGGGACGGCCCTGGTGGCTGTGGAGCCTGACTGACGTAGTGTGCCATGCGCTGCATTGGATCTGGAACAACCTGCTCATATACCCCCTTCCAATAGCTTGCCTGCTACATAAACACATCCCTTTGCCCAGCTATCAGTCTCGCGGCATTCTGCTCATGCCTATACCGATCTCGATCTACGCTGATAGCCTGCCGCTCCCGTGTCGAGGCCTCTTGAGCTAGTATCAACTGTTGTATCTGCTCTAAGCCTCTATCCCTCTCCACTTGCAATGCCTATAACTGTGTATGCAGCTCCTGCACATCTGTGCCTGGCCCTCCCCCCTCAACTAGCCCCCTCTGCAACTAAGCTCGTGCTACATCCCTCTCGCCCTGTAATGTCTGCATCTACGACTCGTAGCATCTCTCTCCCTCTGTGCATGTCCCCAAGCCACCACTGCATCTCTGTCCCTCTGTAAGGCCTGCAATCTCAACTTGGCCGAATCTCACTCTCGTCGCAAACTAGATGCCTGCGATGTCGTTGTATCTCTCTCTCTCTCGAAGTGACTGTACCTCTGCCGCCTGCCTCTCACTCTATGCTACCTGAACCTGTGCCTGTAACACATCCCTCCCTGCCTCCAACACCTCCACCTGTGTCTGTGCCACATCTCTCTCTTTGCCTCCACTGTGCGCACCCTATCCCTGAGCTCAGCTAGCTCTCTCTACATACTCTCTGCATCCCCTGTCTCCCTGCTGCCAGCCTGTTGTGCCACCCCCTCCCCCACCAAACCCAATCCCTCCATCTGCATCATCTGACTATGCACTTTTGCCCACAATCTCTCCACCTCGACTTGTAGGTCCACATCCTCATCCCGGCTCTCATCTCTCTCTCACCAATCTTCGCTCCTACTCTGATACTAGCCTAACTAGCTCCATGTAGTCTCTCTCACCTTGAGCAAATTGGGCCCACCCCTCATCTCTCTCTACCTATACTGCGATTCGCTCTGCCTCTATCTCCCGCACCCTCTGCTCACTCTGTCATAGTCTCTCCACTGTCTCTCTCAATACCGCCACTGGATCCTCCCCTGTGCGTAGTGCCACTGCTAGCGGTGCTACATCGTGCACATCTGAGTCAACCTCCATCTCCCGCGGATGGTACCCCTCACTCTCGGCTGAGTACCCCTCACTCTCCACTGATAGCTCCATCTCGTCCAGATATATCACCCCAGGAGCTCCCTGATGTGGCTGTCCTCCTCTGGCCCTGGCTGCCTCCTCCCTTCCCACTGTCTCTTGTCCCCCCTGTCCTCCTAGGTCTCTGGCCTCCCTCCGAGTATGTCCACCCCCGCCCTCGATGGTCCTGAATGTCTCATGTCCCCCCTCATCCCCTCTGGCCCCGCTGGCCTCGCCCTGTGTCTCCTGTGGCTCCCCTCCTCGAGCTCTCGACCTCCTCTCCTATCGACCCCACCCTCAGGCTCTCGACCTCCTCTCCACCACCTCCTCATCCTCCACCCCATCCTTAGCCTCATCCTCCGCCACCTCCTCAGCCTCAGCCTCTCCCCCCTCTACTCTGTCTCCTCCCTAGCCTCCTCCGCCGGTGTCTCCTCCTCTGACCCCCTATCACCTGCTGTGCCCCTCATGCTCCTCTACATCCTCTCGACCATCTCCACAATCGTCTCTCATCCTCTGATCCAAATCCTAGTGCCTCCTCGATTGGCACCGCTGGTGTAATCTACTCGGGCGGATGTCGCCCGAACCACTCATCATACTACCCCATCGTCCCTACATCTCACGGTCCCTCTCACCTATCAGGATATAGTCTGAACACCAATCTCTCAATATCACTCCATACACTGCGCAAATCCAGCACTGCTCCCCATGGTCGCTCCCATACCTGTCGTGCAAATCTCACCCGGCCTGCCAGAATATCCTATCACACCCCGAACTATCTCGTCACTCGATCTGGTCGATGCAACTCCACTACTCGTGGCCTCCTCCCAATAATGTAACATCGAGTGAAGAAGTAACCACTATACAAACCCTCCTCTCTCGACCACCCTCTGAACTACTGCATCATGTATGGCCTCCACACTTTGTCCACTGCCTGCACATCATCAAACTGCCTCCTTCACACGTCTACCTCCTGCATCTCTTGATACCACAATAGCGTCCTTACCTCTGCTCCCCACCACCATGCTACAAGCTACGTGTCATCTTGCTCACCAACCCTCACTATAATCGGTCTGGCAACGCGGATATGCTCCCAGTCCCACACCTGTAGTAATGTCACGTGTGTCACACTCAACTGTTTCTTATAAAAAATCACATGCATGTCCTGATACAACTGAGCTAACATGCACGTCCCCCACGCAAACTGTCCCTCCCGGCCCTCGATGATGTGCTGGATCACCTTGACCGCCCTCATGTGCAGAAATTGACTACTCTGGTCCGGCAGTAGTATACCACTAATGTGCACAGACTCATATAGCGCCTCGCCCTCTGACCAGCACTCACTAATCAAGAGCCCTGATATTGGGAGCCTCAGAATCTTCCACACGTCCTCTAGTGTCACCATCATCTCTCCTATCGGTAGGTGAAATGTCGACATCTCTGAATCCCACCGCTCTATCAAGGCTGTCAACATGGCCCCATGGGCCTTGATCGTCGGATATGTCAGCATGTGTAGTAATCCTGCCTCCGCTAGTCTCTGGTGATCCTCCCCGGTCATCCTCACTATACATCTCCTCAGCACCTCTGATCCTCTCTCTCGAATGCACAAAATCCCTGTTTTCTGCATGCACACAATAATTTTGTTATCATTTTCATTCTTTTTCCCTTGTCATTTATAGGTCCCCCCCATCACCCCCCATCCTTCCCCTTCCCCATCCCCATCCCATTCCCCCCCATCCCTCCCCTTCCCCATCTCATCCCATCCCACCCCCCATCCTTCCCCATCCCTACCAATTCCCACCCCCATCACCCCCCATCCTTCCCCTTCCCCATCCCATCCACACCCCCAACCATCGCTCCCCTTCCCCCCCCACCATCCCCCACCATTCCTTCCCCTTCCCTTCCCATCCCCCACATCCCTCCCCCTTCCCTTCCCATCCCATCCCACCCCATCCCCCTTCCACTTCTCCCCTACCGGGGGGCCTCCCTCAAGGCGGTGGATCACCCCTCATGGGCGATGGACCCGCCGCTGTGGTGGTGGACTGGTCTGCCCGCGGTGGCAGACTGGTCCACGTGGTCACCACCCACTCTCCCCCCTCCGACGCAAAAATCGAGGCCAATACCAAAAACTTTAAAAAACCACCTCCTACCCATTTTTCTTCTCGATGCCTCGGACAAAACCCATGTTGTCATTTTTTGAAAACATTTGCGTAAATGATTAAAAATTAAAAGTTAATTTTTGGGCTAACCTGGTGTGGTACAGCACGATGGGTGAAAAACAAATGTCTCTCGTCGGCCCGGTGTATGATGTCACTGTCATACTCTGGCATGGTGTCTGATCTCACTCGCCTCCTCTTCTTCCTCTCCTCCTTCTCCACTTGCCAGTTGTCACAATGAGCCAAAGGTAATTCTACAATTACCTTTTATCCCCTTTTCACTTTTTCCCTCCTTTTTCACCTTAGGGTCTTTTTTTTCTTTTTTTTAACCAAACAATTCCTCCAACTAATTCATCCAGCCTATTTCTTCTCGAGGCCACCATTCGCACACTGTTTGTTCGATTGACTCCATTCAAGTGCCATTCTTCTCATTTTTTCGCGCTCTTTTCAACAACATGTACCACTCCGTACTTTTGAGAAGTTGACTGGGGCTCCCTTTTCCTCCCCTGTCCCCCTTCTCAAGGGGGCATACCCTACCATTCCCTCCTAACCCGTCGCTCTAAGCCTACCTTCGCTGGACTAGGGCATCCTCTCTGCATTCCCCCCGTTTGGGGTAGCTCACGCGCATTCCCCCATGTTGGGGCATCTCTTTTTCTGATCTCTTCCTCTATAGAGTCATCTACATTCTATTTTTCTTCGAAACCCTAGTATTCTAATAGTATTTCGAAGAGGGGAAAAATGTAGACGTCTGATTTTGATCACTTCCATATGATCAAACGCGTCTCCTTATTCATCCAATTGCTCATCCCCTCTGTCAATATTAATTAAACCATTTGTTTAATTAATACCTTGCATCTTACATAAGGGTCCTAAAGTATTTAATTTAATAAATACTTTACCCCTTTTCCTCCTCTAAATTAAATAAATTTACCATGTTATTTAATTTAGTCATATTCCCCTTTTGGAATTAAAATTCATTTTTTAAATTCCTCTTTTCTCTCTCATGATCACATCCTCCAACTTTTGCAAGTTGGTCTCTAATCCATCTTAATTACTTCATCTTCTTCTAATTAACTAGGGTTAGCATGTGCATACCTTTAATCATCATTAGGGTCACATCCTCCATAATCTCCCACTTGCTCCTAATGAGTCATTAGTCCATCTAACTAAGTACTTGCACAACCTTAATCATTTGGTTAGCCTAACATAATCCTCCTCCCACTTATGGCATGTGTCCTTAAGTCAACCATATTAAAGGCTTTCTCCTTTGGGGCAAGGCACTCCACTTCCCTATGTGAATTTTTAATTCACCTTTTAATCCCCCAAGGCACCCAAAAGGAATTTTTAATTCCTTCACTTCTTCCCACATGTCCTCTACTTATTCTTTATTCTTTCCCATCTCCCCATGAGAATATTTGAGGAATTTTTAATTCCTCACATGTCCTCTCACCCACATGGGGACAAGGACCTCCTTTATGAGGAGATCTTGTCCAATCCCAAGGTACTTTGTACCCCCCTCCATGTCATGTACTTCTCCTTCCACCTCATGTCCACTTCACCTTTTAGGGCTATATCACAAGCCACATGTCAAGATGTGAGGGCTTGTGAGTTCTCAACTCACCTTGGCCCTACATCTTGATCTTTGGTGGCTCAATCTTGGCCATCCATTTCCCTTAGGAATTCTCAAAATTCCTATAAATACCCCCTCTTTTCTCTTATTTTGGGGAGATCATTTTGCTATCCAAACTCTTGCAATTTTATTTCTCAACCTACACTTAGCCATTTTCATGTTTTCATCCACTTGGACTCATCCTCACAACATCATTTAGCTTACATCTTGTGCCATCCAAGGAGCATACACATCGACGATCGAAGGGCCAACCAAAGGATCGATTTGAGACAAGGTATAAAGTTCCATTTGTTGCTTTTATCTTGTGTTGATTCCAACTTAGGCTAATCTTGAGGTGTAGGTTGTTTTGGTGTTTATTTGCACTCTTTTATTTGCTGCTCATTTTCTAATGCTTACATTCGACCTATCATAGTACCTTCTTCACAACAAAATTTTCTTTGAATTCTTCTCCAAGATGTCAGATAGATTTGACAACTTCATCAACCCAAAGAAGGAATGTGGAAATATTTTCATCTTCTCTTATCTTCAAGATTTCAAACTACTATGACTTTGTAACTTTTTCGCTTTAACTTTTCCGTCACCTTCATATATGGTCTCTAATTTATCCCATGTCTCCTTTGTTATTTTTCACTACATCACTTTCACAAATTTAGAGTTAGTCAATCCACACAAAATAGCATTTTTTGCCTTAAAATTAATTTCATAAGCTCTCTTTGCAGCCTGATCCCTAGAAATATTTTTAGGAATCTCATATGCCTCTATCACTAACATCTAGATATCCATTCCAAGAGCCATCAAGTAGGACTCCCTCCTTATTTTCCAAAATGCAAAATTGGATCCATCAAACAATGGTGCTTTATTTCTAGAGAATCCTTACTAAGAAATAAAGTGTGTCATCCTAAAACTACCTTAAGCTATTAGGCTTCTTCAAAGGAACTTGATTGTGATACTAATTGATAGGCATACAAATTATTGAGAGGGTGGTGAATCAGTAGATCGAATCCATTCAAAATTCTTAACTTTTCTATGATTATTAAAATATAAGATTCTTCACAACTAACCCCACACAAGAAACAAAAACATAAAGCATAAGCATGCAAGAGAACACCAGATATACATGGAAACCCAAGATGTGTAAAACCACGATGAGAATAGTTGCTTGGATCTACTATCCAAATCCAACCTCACAATGCAAAAATATACAATTGAATTTTACAATATGAAGTAGGCACAAACCTACTAGAGACATCAATCCCCTATTGAATTTGTAGGCACCAACCTACTAGAGACACCAATCCCTAATTGAATCAGAAGAATAGGTAGAACACCAGTCTTATTGGAATATAAAGATAATACTTTCAGATCTTTTGTAAATCTCATACGCATGTTGGAGATATAGTTGACACTCTTCCTCACTACATATGATCTTCTAATATTGCAGCACACAATGAAATGCAACTTTTCACCACCTTCTCTTCAATGTACACATGTGGCTAAATTTTCTTCACACCAATGTAATTCTACTTGACATACCTCACCTTAATGCATATGAAAATTTGAAATATATATACATGATATTACGTTAACACTCTTCTATGTCACCTAGGGATCCATAAATAGCTAAGACAACATAAGATAGACCTAAATTCAAACTACATGAAATGTGTAATAGGTTGGTCAAAAAATTAAATTTTATTTTTTCCAAAAGATCATGATAACGTGCACTACCACAAGAACCTTAATCAGGTCTTATCTTAAAACCACACATAACATTTGAACTCCACATGCTACTAGTTGTTACAACACAAGCCTTGAACACTAACTAGCTGATAGATGAACATTGAGAACCTTATATCACTCCAAAATATTTGCATGCTTAACATATCCTCTGGAAACTCTGGAATATGATAGAACAAGTGTAGGCATACTCTCCTTTCAAACCACAAAACCTATAATGTCTCTAGAAATGAAAATTGAGAAACACTGAACCTGATAAACCTTGAGCTGAAATATTTTGGTATAGTCATTCAGACCACTACTGACATAGTGAATAGATACATGCATGATGTTACAAGTGTACAACAATCACACCAACTTTTAGAAGGAATTCACTCCTCAAATGAACTAATAATCTATGTTTCTTGATTTAGTGATATGGTTGATGAGACAACTTCATTAAATGCAACTTCTCAAACACAACATATTAATAGAAAAATAACATATAATTTTGCAAATCTCTGCAACTCAAAATGGTAAGTGAAAAGGAATATAATGATAGTTCAAGTACTCCTACAATTTTTTTTCATATTTGACAACCTTTGATATCAATGACAACCTATGTCCAATAGTAAGATGAGGTTGAAATGAATGCAACTTATCTCAAGGATGAGAATTAACAATAAAAAATCCTTTTGTTCTATATTTTTAATGGTATTGCAAATCAAGAAATTAAAATAATCTGCATACTACAAAAATCATGATAAAAAAAGTGTCAATGAAAAGAGTTGTTATTCACTACTTGGGCAATAGGAACTTTGTAAATTATTATCAACTACAAAAATTATGACAACCAATTGTGAAACACCAAAATCACTTTGAATTTTTACTAAACCTAATCAATATAACACTTAATCAATTGTTGAAATCATTCACAACTCACAACAACATACCTCACAAAAAAAATGTCTTTAGATGGTGGCTGAAGAGTAGGCCCTACCTCCCAGCCAACCAATTGAAATAAGCACTTAAAGAATTCTTGAGTGCAAAATCAATGATAATATTTCTCCCGATAATAATATTGATATGTAAATTACTTTCTTAAATGTCTATAATACATAAGATAACTTATATAGCTTTAATGAAAAATAGAATATCTAAAAATATACTTTTATGGTTTTACAGTTCAAAGGTTGAAATACATCAATTAATTAAGAAATTCATATGGCCTATGACCACTCTTTCTTAAGGTATGAGATCGATTATCTAACAATATACTAATTATGCTTAATTGAAAGTTAAAACAAAATGATCACTGTAATCTTTCCAAAGAATCTTCATCACCTTTCTCTGTGACTACAAGAGAGTTATTTTATTACACAAAATTGCTTACATTAGTACTTATAAATGATCACTTTCTAAGGCATATATTATTCTTTAAATCGATATGAATCATCTTTAATTTCATAAAATTATCATGACAACCTAGGAGGAAAGGTTAAAGTATAGATTAAAATCAGTAATAAATTTGAACAAATCTTTAACTCGTCACACCCTTAAAAATTACAAATACAATATATTAGAATATAACATTATATTTATTTTCAAACCATGACTAAAACTTAACAACTCAAAAAATTAAACTCAAATTATTCTTCATACACATTAAACTTTAAAAAAATCACTTTCACTAATTATAAAACTATATAACAATAAATTTTCAAACAAGAAAAACATAACAAAATATATATATTAAAAAATAACGATCAATCATTAATAAAAAATATAAACTCAAACTTTGATAAATATAAAGCTTTTTGGAGGAATTATATATATATATATATATAACCGACACTAAGTTCAACTTTAGAATTGTTCTTTTCGAACTGCTATAGATGAATTGAAATGGCATCCCCGGGGTCAAACAAGTGGAACTTCTATAACGTGCAAACTCTTGTCCTTGAGGTACACATCAAATTCGATGGAGTTGTCATTCCAGTATTAAAAAAGAAACCCACGCCATGAACTCCACATATATAATCATTAAAACTCACAATTTTAGGGGAATAATATTTTATTCTTATATCTACTGAAATAATTTTCTTTCAAAGATATTTTTTTAAAATTTAGATTGTTTTCAAAATTTCATTTTTCAATAAGAAATAAAGATTAAGGGTATGTATTATATGAAAATTACTTAGAGCTTGATTCCAACAAAATAATTAAATCAACATCACAATCAAATGAATAAGATGCATGTAGAAAGAATATAAACATTATATTATAAACGAACAAATAAAAATCCATCTTGAATATAAAAACAGTATTCTCAAATGCATATATTCACAAAAAGTTAATTTCTTAATAAATTATATCATAAAAGTTTCAACATACAATAAATGATCATATATTTTTATCAAGGGTTGTTCAATTGGTTGATCACAATTGGTGAGGGTGACAATATGTTCCTTGGTTATGCCATCCACCAAAGTTCAAACATCCAAGAGTGTGATATAGGGGAGAGGACCCAGTAGTTGAGCACCCTAACTTCGTGCTTCTCAAAATCCTACATAGAAATTTCAAAAAAATCCCAAATTATTACAGCAGCTTGCTTGGCAATGCCCCTTCTTGTAACTAAGGTTTCAGGACCACATCATCAAATATGATGCCACATCAGCATGCCTTTTGTCGAGGTGTCCAAAAATGCCAAAAGAAAATTTGAGACCGATACGTGTGCACTAAATCATGTTTTATTGGTGCACTGATGTGGTATTAGATGATTTGTTGATTTTTAGATCTAAGGAATACATATTATTCAATTATTGGTAGTTATTATCAACACTAACAACTTAAAAGTCGCAACTATTGGTTCAATACTATTAAAAATATTGGCATTAAATCAACAAATGCTATAACAACTATTGGAACATGCTCAACTCAACTGGGCTCTTTCTCCTAAGGGATTTGGTCAAGATCATGCCTACGACAACGTTGGCAAAATGGATACCCCTTAGCCCTTGGGTAAGAGATGATATGGGACCATGCGCTAGACAATTTTTGGGAAAATAAATACCCCTCAATCCTTAACTCTTAGCCAAAGAGATCAACATTAACTCATGTTCTCATATCAGATAACAAGACGAACTTAGACCAAAAATCCCAAAAGAAAACTACTATCCTCACAAACTCCAAGATACTGCCCCAAATTCAAAAAGAAGTTGTAGCAAAACACTCCATCCATAGAATTTATACGTAAAACTTACAATCAAACAAATATAAAAGGTCTTTGAAGTACAATTAGAGTTCACATCTAACTTGGTTTCTGCAACTTATAGCAAAATGCTTGGCAAATTGGGAAATAGGTGGTAAAGAAACAAAAACAAGTGATGGATACCCCACCATAAGATTCACGTGTTCACATAATTTTCGCCCAAGGGTGGCATCTATGCAAGACTTCGCATGCACAGAAGTCCATTTGTTGGTCGCCCAACTGAAAGTAAAAATGTCAAACTTGAAAACTAAATACCGAGGCGGTGGTCCAGGGCTCTGAAAGCTAGGCCAGAATAATTGTAGCATGTGCATGGGCGGACCGGATGCAGTTAAATGTCTCGGTGGACTGTATTATAAAAAAATCTAATTTTATTCGGGTAAAAAGACATTAAGAAACATCAGTGTCGGCATTGACGTATGACCCATGACGCTATCAAGGGAGGACTTATGAAGGGCGGCGCCAAGCTGGCCGTTGGGCTTCTCAACAGAGGGTCTTCGTTTCAGAACGGTAGTTGTAAGCCTACTCTGCAAATATTTAAACACGATACAGACCCCCACAAAGTTGCTAGAATAAACACACAAGATTATTCAAAGCCCTTGCAAATACAATATTGTTTTCCTTGTTTTATTTTCTTCGATTAAAGTTGATCTTCGTAGGTATGATTCAGAGTCTTGAATTTCCTTTAGTGGATCCTCTTGATAGAAAATCATAGTGGTCCTGAGTGGTTTTTGTCATTTATAGTATCTCGTTACATTAGCCTCTCTAGTTTTACGAGGAATAAAAAAATGGAAGATCTTTAATCTAGAACAGATTTTGAATTTTTTGAATGGGTATAGAGATAGTAGTGAATAAACTATGTACGCAGTAGACACAAGTTTAACTTCAGTCACATGCCGGTCACTAATGTCAGACTTGATTTCATAAAGGGGCAGCTTCATCTATTGTTCTATATATTGATCGAATCAATAGATAGAATTGATTAGAGGTATTGAGGAATTCGAGAAACAGCATAGAATGGGCAGGGCTCCTTGCTGTTCCAAAGATGCAGGTCTCAATCGTGGGGCATGGACTGCAGAAGAGGACTCCATTCTAACTCAATACATCCTAACTCATGGTGATGGTGGATGGAAATATCTCCCACAGAAAGCAGGTGAGCCAAACCATTTGCTCTCACTCCTTCCATATCCAATGGAATTGCAGATATAGAATTTACAGTAGGGTAACAGCAGGTCTCTTAGTTTACTTAGATGGTGGATAATTTGTTCGTCAGACTAGGTCTAATCAACAAGTTTATTGTTCAAAAGATTGTTTTAAAAATCAATTGTGTATATTTCTCAACATGTTGAATAGTGATCTATTGTCAAGAAGAAGGGATAAAACTCTCTGCGATTTTTTCTCATCAACATTTCGGATCATACTCCATGATCCATCATCAGGATGATTAGCAGATAGAGAGAGACATGAAGAATAGATAGCACACATCCTGATGATGGATCATGGAGTATGATCCGAAACGTTGATGAGAAAAAATCGCACACAGTTTTATCCAGAAATCTTGATTACTAATGATCATGGACTGTGGAAACAAAATGTTATTAAGAAGAAGGGAGTTAGAATCAATTTTCAACATCGTAAACATTGATCCATTATAAAGAAGAGGGAAGTTATAATCAATTTTCAACGTTTTGAATCATAAAAATTGATGTATTGTCAAGAAGAAAGGAGTTAGAATCAATTTTCAATGTTTTGAATCATAAACAGTGATCCATCATCAAGAAACAGTGATCCATCATCAAGAAGAGCATTAGAATCAATTGTAAATACTGATCCATTGTCGAGAAGGGGAGAGTCAGATTTCAATTCTAATAACAATTATGGTGGATAATTTGTTTTTTCAGGTCTGAAGCGTTGTGGGAAAAGCTGTAGACTCCGCTGGTTGAACTATCTCCGTCCTGATATTAAGCGGGGAAACATCTCAGCCGATGAAGAGGAGCTCATTATCAGAATGCATAAACTACTAGGCAATAGGTACTTTCATAATGTGTTGATTGAATAGTTACAGAATATGAAAGGTATCAAGAGTACTCTAACTCTGACATTTTCCTTCGATCTATGTAGATGGTCACTGATCGCAGGAAGACTTCCTGGCCGAACAGACAACGAGATCAAGAATTACTGGAACACTAAACTGGTGAAAAAGCTGGAAGCCAGAGAAAGTGCTGAGGAAACCAAGGAAACAAGTACAACATCGAAATCTCCATCTGCAAACTCAGAGGATCACCGAGTCTTCCGAACTGTGGCAGTCAGAACCACAGCGGTGAGAATGCCAAACGACCACTACAAAGGGGTCGCCAACTGCACTTCAGGACAACATCAAGAAATCAAATTGCACAGGGAGGGTTCACAAATTGTTGATGACTCAGAACCATGGTCCCAATCTTTTGTGGATGAGTTGATCGCTGGCAGCGACTTTGGGCCTGTGGACTATACTTCAGCTCAAAACGCCATGGAATGTGCAAGCTCCTCCATGGAATTCATCGGGCAGCGTTGTCCCACATCTTTGTCCAGAGTAGTCGACCACCAATTCTCATACTGTCCGAATGGTGCAGAAAATGAAGCCAATGCCTACAAAAATGCATCATATTTGAAGGAGATGTGTTCTCCGTATGATTTCTCAGAGCCCATTAATGGGAAGGAACAAATTTGTTCTCTCCAGACTAGTACCCAGGAAGTTGGTACTTTTGAGCAAGGAATTATTGAAATGTTCGACGACATTGGTACAGATGATTGGATAAATGAATTACAATATTTGTAGATGTCAAGCCTGTTCCAGGAGGAAGAAGGTTGGGTAGAAAGAAGTGGTTACCATGATTGTATACAGTTTTCATAGAAGAGACCTCGGTGGCCCAGCTCCATTGGTGTAAAATGTGTTAACCTATTATCTATTGTACGTGCTGTTAATAAGCCATAAACCCTGTGTTAGGCCTAATTCTCGGGTGGTACTTTTTAAGATCTCGAGTTTATAATAGAGTAATCTGTTTAAAGTATGTGAGCCAGCTCGGATTATGACAAAATATGTATGTACCTTGATCGACACAAATTTCTCCGATACAGACGCAGTAAAACATGAGTACATTGGAAATTATAACATGAGTACATTGGAAATTATAAGAGAAGTGTTACGTAAGAGGGTTTTTGTTTTTTGTTTTTGAAAGATTAAAATAATTAGGTTATATGGTGTGTGTTCCGATTTCATTTGTGGATCTTAGATTCCGGAGAATTTGACTTTTAGTTTAAATTTGTAGTATTTTATAATATTACATTTTTATCATAAAATTTGATGGGCATAAGATATTGACTATGTTAAAGAAATCTTAAAAAGATGAAAGCAAAAAATATTTAATTTTAATGTACATTTATATTTGTAGTTCTTAAACTTTTTTTTTGATACAACAAGGGTGTGCCCATGAACCAGTCCAATGGTCCAGCAGCCCGTATCTTGGGTACTTGGGCAAGCTGGGGTGAGACTAGTCCCCTGCAGGTGAGATCCCCTGCCTGCAAGAAGTCCCACCTCTTAAACCCATATAGAGTAGAACCTAAGACTAGTAGTTCATAAACTTTTAACTTATTATAAAAGAAAATTTGAGTCTAATTATTGTAAGAATTAACTGTGTATGTATGTATGTATGTATGTATGTATGTATGTATGTATATTTTAAAAGGGCATATTTTATGTTTCAATATAAGAGATATTATTGACACAAAATTATGTCATAAATCACTATCAACATCCTTGTTGTTGTTGTTGTCTTAGAAGAATATTATTGGAGAACGTAAAGAAACAAACAATTCAAAATGGCATTGACAATTATATTAAGAGGAGGGAATAAATAAACAATTCAAAATGACATTGACAAATATATTAGCTAAATTATATTATGTGATGTGCTATGTTTTCAACGTTGCTATTAATTTTTTTAATTTGCCATAAATGTTAAAACTAGAGAAAACTATTGTAAAATATTTCAATTTTCCTACTACAAGAATCAAAATATATAAGAAAGCATATGAGAATATGAAATGAAATCTCTAAAATTATACAACAGTAAAAGAGTAAAATTAAAATAATTAAAAAAAAAAAAAAAACATTATAATCACATAAGTCAATTTCAAGAATAAGATCATATATAAAAATGATATTGAAATATTATTTTGAAATAATATAAGCATTATTATGATTAGCAAGATCCTTCTCATGTCAATAGTAGGTTGCCTATTTACATCAAAATTGTCTACTCTATAAGTAGATTGTGACACACTCACAATCTTCCACTTGCATTAATAATATAATTATTATAAAATGTAGAATTTGAAGATTATCTAATATTAATTTATGTTAAATATTTATTTCCCTTCTTTAAAATCTAATACAATAAAAATAACTTACACCTAAAAGAAATAATCTATATATTTTTTTAATCACATAAAAACTTCAAAATAATAATACTTATTTTCTAGATTTCTTAAATTAAAGCCTAATATTAAATCAAACATGAATTAGATCATCCATCCTTCTAATTCACTAGTTGGTTAGCTTTAAGTCTATAATATTAAAATGATAAATTTATTAAATCTATTTAAAAATTATAACTATATAATTTTTTTAAAAAAATTAAATATTAAACTTTAAATAATATACATAATCAATAATTAAAAATTTAGAAAGATGTTTAAAAAAATGATGCAATGTGAATAAAATATATTTTAATGTTTGTTTCTTTTAACTAATTTGAAAAGTTAAAGAATCTTATGAATGATTGAATTATAAGAGAGGGGACCAACCGCATTAAAGGCCCAAAGTCATGGAGAGCCAAGAGTGGAAGGTTTCCCTAACTTATCTCACTCTAAAGGGGTGTCTTGAAATGAGGGACGAGAATGATGAGGACTATAAGGTCTTTCAATCACTCTACAGACCCAAAATCTAGAATAGGGCTAGGTGAGCTAGTTTTCAGGTTCAACACTGTACCTCAAGAAGCTCTCTTCCTGAGGACGAAAGCGCGGTTCCAAGATGACTACACGATGCATTGGTATCTCTCAAGTGCACTAGCATTTGTACAACCAGAGGACCAAAAATATAATGAGAACCGCTAGAAAAAAATTGACAGCCTAGCTAGTCGCTTTTAAAGGAACACAAATGAACTATAAAGTAGGAAAGATATAAAAAATATGGTAAAGTATGTATATGAAAGCTAAGGTGACAAAGATAATCTCACAAGGATGCTCATTCACCAGTTAGCTCCAAAAAGCATGTCCACCTACACACAAGAAAGACGGAAAGCTGTTGGGGGCTGTATAGGGGCCTGCCTTAGTTAGACCCCCGTTTTGGTGTTTCCACCTCCATGAATAGCCAAGATAGCAATGATAGAGAAATCTATGATAAAGGAGAAAAGAAAGTAGAGAACACAATGAACACTACAAAACAGTAAAGTGCTACTCAACCAAATCATAGATGAGAGAGGAGTGAAAATGCTTACCACCTCCACCAAGGGCTCACTAGCCAATGATGGAAAAAAGAGAGCTTAAACAATCACCACAACATCAGTTGCAATGAAGGGAGGTGTTGTAAACCTCAAGCCCCTACTATAATGGCTTGTTCCACACTTGCTCTACAGAGTTGATGGAGTGTTGTTGTTGCTGCTATGGAGTGTCAAAGTATTGCTTGGGAGTGGAATGAAGTCTAAGAATGCTTGAGAATGCAAGAAGTGAATGCTTAGAGAATGCGAGAGGATGAAAATGGAATGAGAATGAATCAATTTGAAGTAAGAATGAGGAAGAATAATGCATCTTCGGGTCAGTTGGTTGAAGAGGGATGTTAGAACTCGACCCCAATGGGAAGTGGAATGCCTCTACTAGCTTCAGACGCAGGAATCCATTAGGGACGTAAGCACATCACGTGGACATTTGCATGTTGTGCGGGAATCCTCAATAATTATTCTTCTATCGACGCAAAAGATAAATGCCAAATGGAATGAAGGCAATGAGCTGATGTGGAATTTTTCCTTTGGATTTGGTTTTCTAAGGTGAGGAAGTGTAAAAGGGGAATTTGTGTAAGGGGTGTAAATTCGTGCCTATACAGTTTTCCCCAACTTTGGCGAGCATGAATAATGATGAGTGCTTCAGTAAAGTAGATCGAAGAGTGAATAGGGTTACAAATTTATACCTGAACCATCGAGGAAGCAGACCACAATCTTGCAAGCTTGAAAGCATAGGACAAGTAAAGGACTTCATAGCCCTGCAGAACTATGAAGCTGAAGAATGAAAGCATCTTAGAGGCCTGCAAACCTATAAGGAGGCGACCCCCAAGATCCCTCACATGAAGGAATCCCTGAGAAGTAAGCACCTCATGACGAGTTCTATTTATGTCTTATTCTCTACCATATTTTAGCCTTTTCCTACACCTTCATACCCATTTCCACATTCCATTTCCATTATGTATCATCCCATTTTGTCACCTTTATGTTGCATATGGTTACACATGTATAAGAGGTATTTAATATAGTGTTGAGATTAAATTGTGAAAAATAATTATAGATTGCCTTTATTAATAAGTATTGATATTTTATGCCTTGGAATATATATATCTTGCAGCATGCTTCCTTTCACCTTCTATGTAGGAACCTTATTGTCACTCATTATTGCCACGTGGACTCTTGCCACATTAGTTCAAACCATTATTCCTTCCAACAACATTGACCAAGGTATATTCAAAAGGCATTGAACGTGCTTACATGGTTGCACACATAGTGTTTGGTTGATATTTTAAATGCCAATTCCACCTTAAAATTCACCATTAATATAAGATACCTCCTCCATATCTTCCATGATCTTCTAGTTGTTTACATGCCACTTCAGCATATTGGATGATTTTTCAATTATTACAGAAATGTTACATAAGATTTGTGGAAGTATATTGAGGAGAAAAATCTGTGATAAGAATAGTTTGTTGCAAGTTTCGTGGAAATTAGAATTCAACCACTTCCTATTTCTTATGTGTTATTGTAATGTTTAACTCTTTCCATTCAATATTGTTTCATGATTTTAACCATTCATATAGTTTTTAATGTAATGTGAGAGATCAAGATAGTTTTCACCATCAATAACAATAATTAGCAATTACTAATTAACTATCTTTGTTTTAATATTAATTATAACTATTTTTAAACAATTTTTAGTAGGTTTCAAAAGCAATTTAATAGGGATACAAGAGCTGAAAACAGCTTAAAGATACCCAGCAAAATTCTACTACAGGAGCTCAATTATGGCAACAGTGCTAAAGAAGCTATAGGAAACTCATATAATGCATGTACTCGGATTGACTTGCATGTCGAATCTAAGATAGAATGGTGTTAAGAATGGAAGGGAACCTCATTCATGTTGAGCTTCTAGCATGAATAGAGACAATTTCTCAACCTTCCTTAGCATCCTCTTTTCTCATACCAAAATGAGAAGAATATCATCAATTGTGCATTTTAGATATCCTAAGCATTCACTTTGCACTCTGTCTAGATGTTTCTATGATTGAAAAAGAAGTCATGAAAGAAATGGAGATGAGGAATATGTGTCCAGAGGTGTCACCATCTAGTAGAGAGGATGGAGGAGCGAATGGCATCCTTTAGAGGAAGGAGAGAGAGAATGTTGTAGCACAATAAACTATTAGGTAAGTTGCTCAACCTATCAATTGAAATCCCCATTAAATTTTATTTCAATTAATTAAAAAGCTTTATATCTCTAATGTGGGTATGTGCAGGATCATCATAGAAAAAATAGGCCCTTAAGTGGCAATGAAAATTCAGAAAAATCAGAGTTAGGTAACTTGACGTAAAAAATTGAATAAGTTATCTATATTATTTCAAAAATATGTAAGAATAGAATTTGTGGAAAATTGAATTTAGTTTCTAAACTACAAGGTTTTTTTTTTTTTAAATCTATTTGGTGAAAATTTGAAATTTCAATGCAGTAGTACTTAAATTTCAGGGGAAAAATATGAAGTAGGTGTCTGTCTGACCACCCTAACCACAATAAAATGATAATATTTTTTTATAATATTTTAGATATAAGTAGAGGACTCATGTCTGGATGTGGTGCATATTTTTTTGTAATTGTTTTCAAAGCAAATAATTAATTATGAATTTTTTATTACAATTTTTAAAAAATATAAAAACTCATATGTCTGACCACCTTAACTTGGTCAAAACTTCATGAATTTTTTTTTTAATCCTATAGTATGCGAAGTATAGAATGTGATGCATGTTTTGGATTCAAAAAATATAAAACCTTTTGAAAGAGAAAGATATTTTTCAATGAGCCTATCAATCAGGACTTTAGTCATAATTCTAATAGAAAATGAATAATAATTATTTATTAAATTCAAAGTAAAGAATAATTTATATTGGTGGAAAGTTGAGAATCTCCTCTACAAACCCTTTTCATTTCATCAATTTTGGCTAAGAACGAAAGTTGTCAGCCACATGGGTGAAGTCTAGAAAAGCAAGGTAAGTTATTAAACACATTTTTTGTGTTGACTTCTTAGGATTGGCATGTCCTAGCCAAATTCCAAAGCAAGCCCAAGGCTAATCCCTAGGCAATAAATTGTGTCAGAAATATCGAATATCTGATTCAAATCGGATATCTGATTCAAATCGGATATCCATTTCGAATAAGATATCTGATTTGGTTTATATATGATTTTAAAAAATGTTATACACTTTATAATATATGATTTAGAAAATGCAATTAATATTTTATAGTTTTCTTTAATATATCTAGTTTAGAATATACAATATAGTTTATAATTTAATATATAATATAAAATTTATGATAGTCTCTTATAGAATTATATAATATATAATATATTATATTAATTCTAATATAGAATATATATAATATATATATATATATATATATAATATTCATAATATTTAAATATTACTTTTATATTTTAGTTTATATATATATATATATATATATTACTAATATATAAAATATTTAAATATTATCTATTTCCCTCTCTCTCTCTCTCCCCCTCTTCCTCTCTCTCTTCCTCTCCCGTTCCCTCTCTCCCTCTCCCTCTCACCCTCTCCCTTTCCCTCTCCCTCTCTCTCCCTCTCTCCCTCTCTCTATCCACTTCTTCCCCTCTTTCCCTCTCCCTCCCCCCTCCTCTCTCTCTCTCTCTCTATCTTTCTATCTATCTATCTCTCCCATTCTTCCCCTCTCCCTCCCCCTCCTAATTCTCTCTCCCTCTCTCTCCCCTTCTTCCCCTCTTCCCCTCTCCCTTCCCCCTCCTAATTCACTCTCTCTCTCTCTCTCTCTCAAGTCTCTCCCTCCTACCTCCTCTCCCCCTCTCAAGTATCTCTCACTCTCTCACTCACTCCTGTCTCTCAACTCTACCCTTAGCCCTCTACCCTTAACCCTTTAACCCTTTAACCTCTAACTCTCTCCCACTCCCTCCCTCTCTTTCTCTCAAGACTCTCCCTCCTACCCCCTCTCCCTCTCTCAGGTCTCTCTCTCTCTCTCTCACTCACTCCCTCTATCTCTCTCCCTTCTACCCTTAACCTATACCATAAACCCTTAATCTTTAAACCCTCTACCCTCTATGCTTAATCCTCTACCCTCTATCTCTCTCCCACTCCCTCATTCCCTCCCTCCCTCTCTCAAGTCTCACCCTCCTACCCACTCTCCCTATCTCAAGTCTCTCTCTCTTGCTCCTATCTCTCTCCCCTCTACCATTTTAACACTCTACCCTTAACCCTAGGTATGTGCAGGATTATGATGGGCCAAAAAGTGGCAATATGTAATTGATGTGATGGCCAATGTGGCTAACGACTTTTTTTTACCAAAAATTGATGAAGTGAAAAGGGTTTTAAAAGGAGATTCTCATCTTTCCACCAATATAAATTATGCTTTACTTTGAATTTAATTAATAATTATTATTCATGTTTTCTATTTGAATTACAACTAAAGTCCTGATTGATAAGCTAATTGAAAAACATCTATAGATTTCAAACAGTATCAGATTTTTTGAATCCAAAACATGT
>VDFB02137365.1:2196914-2222115 GCA_007258455.2 Sequoia sempervirens | reverse complement strand
TATTCTTGGGTCTATGTGTGCAAGAATTGGATATCCGATTTAAATCAGATATCTGATTTGTAGTACTTTGGCTTGGGAATTTCTATGGAGCAATTTATTGACACCCAAACCAAAAAAAATGTCAACTTGAGATTTTCACATTTTTTGGCGAGTGCAAAATGCTACTTTTTTCATGTTGCCACTTTTTGGTGCATCATGATCCTACACATACCCATGTTGTAGAGAATTGTAGGTTGTAGGTGTTCTTCCCATGTCCCTTATTGATGAAATCATCCAAGGAATAGAATTCACGCAATGATGGAAAAAGGCCAAGAAGTTGGCAAAAGTATAGTCCAAAAATAAAATTCTTCTTAGAAAATCCAATTGCAAACTCTTTACACTCTTGGCAATATAGAGCCGTCAACCTACCTACTCTATACTTCTTTGAGATGAGCTCTCATAGAACCATTCTTAGCATCTCTAGTAGAGAGGCATGTAGAGAAATGAATAAAGCATAGGCTAAACGAGATCTAGTGGAAAAAACTCTTCCCAGGATAGATAAAATTGAATTAGTGGAATAAGCAATAAGAGGCATGATCTAGGTGGCTGAAGTGACACAAGAAGGTCTCAAATTAGAAATACAAACACTATTCAATCATGCATGAATATTTTATGAATAGATCTATAAGGGTATATAAAGAATCGGGCCATATATATATATATATATATATCAATAGAAATATTAACTTCTGGGCATTTAGTAGGAATATATATTTACTATAGTAATACAATTATAGTTTCATCTACACCATCATAGACACAATAATACTGCGATATATGTGCCAATGATATTATGAACAAGAAGATAATGATAGCAAATTACAATAATGGGTTCAATTACTAAATCAAATATAGTGATTTCATTCAGCCACACATTCTTGGACAATAAGGATGACAATAAGGATTTGATAATAAAAATCTATATAATAAGCTCCTTGATTCGTTTCCCTAATGCTTTTGTTGCCCAAATATGCAAACTTCTCCTCTACTCTTGTTTTCTCAGATTGAATTTTTTGTGAAAGAATCTTGTGTGTTAAGAGAATGAGAGATCATTCTCTTTTTTATTATTTTCTTTCTTTTCTTCTTTCTTTTTTACTATTTTTTATTTTTTCTTTATTTTTGTGTTTTATTTGCTATATTTAAGTTCCTTTTCTATTTTTCTATTTCTTTTTATCTCTCTCTTTTTTTTTTCCCAAATCTTGCTTTCTTTTCTAAGTTTATCTCATATTTATGTAATAAAACTAATATTAAATAACAATTATGATTTATTAAATTGCATCATAGTTTTCTTTAAAAGAATAAATATTAATTCTAATTTCAAATAAAATCAATAAATGATTTAAAACTATTTTTATTTCCTCTAAGAGAAAATAAGGTCTGACATTCCCACTTACTAAAAATAACCTTTGATAAGCAAATCCATACGTGAAATAATTAAATAGTATAAGATGATTATTGAATGGAGCTAAAAGGAAATAATTAAATGAATTCATCATTATTTTCAAATGGAATTAAATACATTAATGAGTCCAAATGTATATCAACACATGGTCCTGCCTTTACAAAATTTAGCCTTGTAGGTTTACACAAAGATAACATAATAGCAATACATATAAATTTCAAATGTTGTAATGAAAATTAAGGAAATAGAAAGATCATAAATGCATCCACAAAAGAACCATATCACTGTGATTTTCATGAGTGGAAAACCCTCATGGGGATGAAAAACCACTTGTAAAAATGCCTCATTGGCTTAATGAAATGCCTCACTGGCTACAGAATGCCTTACTGGCTATAATCATACTATCTCTCTGACATGACCATTTACAACTTTGTTACACATTTCTAAATAGTAAAGTAATCAACTACAGATGATCACTTTGTTTCTCTTCATAACATTTATCTAAAACTGGAATCTTTAGGATATAAACATATCAGATAACAAAGGAAATGCCTTGGCTATATAGGCCAAGGGAGGAGATAGATGCAACCAAATTATGACAAGTGTTGGCATCCTATGAGGTGTGATAACTCATGTCATTAAAGGCTCAACCACCTTATCCCTATGTAAGTTAAGCTAGTGTGAAGAGAACTTTACTGGAGAACTAGCTAAGAATGAACTAGTTAGATAAAGTACCCCTTTCACACTCACAACATCAAACAAGAATCAGTGACAAGTCACTGTTTATATAATAAACAATAATAGATGTTTGTTGCCACTTGTCACCAAATAAAACCATCAAACAAACCCTTTCAACTATTCTCATATCTACCTACTCATATTCAGTCACTAAATGGTATACTTAGGCATAAATAGTAAAATATTTTGCATCGATACAACAATATATAGAAATATCAATTTACAATAGAAGACACAATATAAACCATCGAAGAAATATGTAGTTAAATAATCCACATAAGGAAATTGCATCTTACTCCTATACAGTCAAATCATGTTCTCTAATGGATAAATATTCCTCTTTCCTATGTCATACCTCAGTTTTAGTTGACAAAGATGTAAAAGAATAAGGTACCAACAAAAACTTAAATCTAGTGTTTAAACAATTCTTTAAATGTTTCATCATAATATGTGACTATTTAAACATTTCAGGTAATTTTTTAACAAGAATATAAGTAAGAAATATGGAAGTGCACATGGAGTTGTGTTCAACCATTATTAAAAATGGCTAGTTAAGTCCTACCTTGCAACTTGTGTTCCATGATGATCCTCTTCAGCTTCAAGTGATATAACTAAACATTCATAAAGACGCATATTAAATTTCTAATGTCATCTGGGATAAGAATAAACTCAATGGACAAGGTGGTTCATGAAGTCCTTTGTAGATTTGCTCATCTTGGACGGCTCTAATCTAAAACAAGTTCTAATAATTGGATGCATCTAAATTTGAAGAGTTCAAGATGGATCTAAACCTTCATCACAATTTAGTGACACCTCAATTATTTTAAGAGTAACAATCATTTCATGAAGAGATAATTACCACCAAAAAACACACAATAGAAATGACAATTATGAACATCACAAGTTGCTTTAATTTTATAGCTTATAAACTAAGCAATTAGACATTGAATGACTGACAGTAGCTAGCTACTTATACGTGTATCCTATCTGTGTTATTTTTTAAAATCCTATACTATGTTACTTCTCCAAACAAGAATGGGTACACAAACAATCTACAAATTCACACCATTCACAATAGCTAAAATTATATTAAAATATGCTAAAATATGCATTGGAGAAGACTCCTCAGATCATCCAATTTCACATGACATTATCACTTGAAAAGTGAACCTCTTAGATTGGGCTTCATTTCCCTACACTCGGCTCCAAGTCATCTTCACTATTGAATCAAAACTTATTCATTTCAATCTCAAACATATGCAACCATGATCAATTCATAATGGATCATAATGTGGGCTAAATGATAGGTAAAAAAGTTTTGTTATTCTCCTAGTAGGTAATACTAGTGTGTATATTTAGATTAGTAAAAATGCATAGTACTTAATTCAGAGCCCTCTTCTATGTGTTATATATTTGACTAGATTCGGCTATATCATTAAAATGGTTTCATCTTCGTTTCGGTGTCATTGAGCAATCTTAATCCTAGATTTGATTGTTGATCCATGTCATCTTGTCTCCTTCAATTTCATCCATTGATTAGCCAATTTGATCCTAGCCATTGATTCATTCTAAGAATCTATAAATAGTTCTCATTTATATGAGAATATCATTCACAACCATTTGAGAAAACTTATTATGTAGGAATTCATACTCACTAATTACCATTTTGAGCTTTTGTGAATCAGCATTTCCATCAATTTATCAACTTTTTATCAAGATTTGCATCGTTCAACGATGAATTAGGCTTGAACCTAAGCACTCCACATCAGTTTCAATATTAATCCCCCAATGGGATGAGATTTACATTTGTTAATTAGGCTTTTGATTTGAATTGTATTGCTATTTCATGTTTTCATTAAGCTTTGTTTGATAATTACAAGAATCTCATTAGAATATGGCTTAGTTAGATCAACTGTCTTGTTTCTTAGTTGATTCCTATGCTACTTGATCTGATAAATCTTACATGTTCACAGTACCAAATGAAAAAAATGCATGGGATAGCCTTATAATTTTTTTATGACACATTGAAGAATGCAATAGAGGTAAGAAATAAATCCAAGACCTCAATAAGTAATTTATCTCTAACTAATAAAAATGGCATAACATTTATTTCTAGTTGTAAAATTTAATTTTAGGTTCCAAACTCTATTTAGAACTCACATTCTATTTAGAAGTTTTACAACATCTAGAGATAATAAACCCTTCAAAATTTATGTTCTTTCTAGTTATAATTAACTTTGAGAAATCTAAATACAATAAACTTCAATACTTGTTATAATTTGAGAATTCTCATCAAATCATATGATCAAGATTGTCTTGTATGTTATATATTCTTACATAGGTTCCTTTGTGTCCCTTGGGGATAATTTAGGATCTATTTCTATAATAAATTTGATTTTATCAATAAGCATTTTTAAAATGGAGTCATCCTCATATTTTTAAGTCCACGAGCTCTTAACTTGCTCATTACATTTTCATCAAACATTCCATATAATCAATACTTATCTACATTTGACATCTCATCCTATCTATAAGTTATAGTCTTTAGTCTCTTTTTTGTTGGAAGAATTTTATACTTCTATCTTATAAATTATAACATCTATGTGGCCATTCAAATCCATAAAACATGATTAGTTCACCAATTTTGAATATGCACGCTAAATTATATAACTCATTTATTTGGTACAATGGAGTACAAAGTATGTTTTATGTCTTTTTTTCTCAAGAAAGGCTATTAAATTTGCTAACTAATACCAATTTTCATTACTTAGCTATCATTCATGGAAAAAATGCTTTCACATACATGTGGACCTACCAAGTAACATTCAATTCTATTAATTGTATGCCTTGGATAAATCCATCTTGTTGCAATCTTCTCTTTTAACTTGTGCGAAAACAAGATTTATTCTTGAATCTTGTAAAAAACTTAATTTAAGAGTTCAAGGGGTGGCCTAGCATGAGATTATGGCCTAAACAACAATGATAGCACGTTATAAATTGTGATGTTTTTTTAAGGAAATATGCATAATGCGTGGTGGAGAAGACTTAGTAGTTGAGCATGTTCCAATAATTGTGATAGCATTTGTTGATTTAAAGCCCAAAACTTTTAAAAGTATAACACTAATAGTTGTAACATTAAAGTTGTTAGTGTTGATCATGAATAATTATTAATTGAATGAAATATTTTTCATATATCTAAAAAACAACAAATCATGTGATATCATATTAGTGCACCAATAAAAAATTAGTCAATGCATAATTATTGGTCTATCTTTTGAAGGGGTCTTTTTCAGAAAAAAACACCATATTTAATTATGTGAACCTAAAATTATGATTATAAGTACGAATCTTGCAAAAAAAAAAATAGAAATGAGTTGCAGTCATCATGACTGGTTGTGAAAAGTACAAAATTAGAGTGCTTAGCTACTAAATCTTCTCCCAAATAAATTGGATTAGACAAGACCTGAAATAAAAAAAACTTAAACAACCAATGGACCGTCTCAGGCATCTTAAGACAAGCAATTCAGCTGGCAAGTATCTCAGCACTCAAGATCAAATTGGACTATGATAATCATTTCCTCTCAGACTAGGGATATCCACACCTACTCTCCCAAATAACTATGCACCATTTTATCCTCCCAAAATCAAAGACGCTAAAGGGGAGTTCGTATTCTCGAATGGCCTTGAATTTCCAATCTGGTTGGAGGCAACTGTTGAGACTACCCACGAATGGCTATGTAAGTTTTAAAAAAATCTTGAAACAGTGCCCATTTTTGTTTTATCTTTATCTTAGCTAAAATTGGAGGACGACACAATCTATAAGGGAGAGAATTAAGTAGTAGTTGAGTATGTTCTAATAATTGTGATAGCTTTTATCGATTTAATGTCTAAAACTTCTAATAGTATAGTACTAATAGTTGTAACATTAAAGTTGTTAGTGTTGATCATAAATATTCATAATTGAATGAAATGTATTCCATAGATCTAAAAACAACAAATCATGTGGTGTCATATCTGTGCACCAATAAAAAAGTTAGTGAATGCACTAGTATTGGTCTATCTTTTGGAGAGTCTTTTGAACATCTCAACAAAGAATATACTGATATAACATCATATTTAATGATGTAGATCTAAAATTATAATTATAAGTAGAAATCTTGCGAAATTCAGTGAGATGCAATCATCATAAATGATTGTGAAATGCATGAAATTAGAATCTCAGCCACTAAATCTTCTCCCTGATTCATGAGACTAGACAACACTTAAAGTAAAAGCACTTAAACAACCAGCACATTGTGCACAATGGACCAAACAACTCAGCTGACAAGTATCCTCAGCCACTAAATCTTCTCCCTGATTCATGAGACTAGACATCACTTAAAGTAAAAGCACTTAAACAACCAGCACATTGTGCACAATGGACCAAGCAACTCAGTTGACAAGTATCTCAGCACTCAAGATTAAATTGGACTGTGATAATCATCTCCCCTCAGACTAGGGATATCCACACCTACTCACCCAAATAACTATACAAACATTTTATCCTCCCTATATCAAAAACGCTAAAGGGGAGCTCGTATTCTCGAATCCGATTGCCTTGAATCTCCAATCGGATTGGAGGCAACTGTACAGACTACCCACCAATGGCTATGTATGTTCTAAAAAAATCTTGATACAGTGCCCATTTTTGTTTTATCTATATCTTACCTAAAACTGGAGGACGACACAATGCGATGTCATGTCAATGGAGGATGACAAAATTAGAGCGTGCATTTATGTGGGGTAGATTTCTCACAATTTAATAATGGTAATGAAGATTCTCTGGACTGGGCAAATGATTTGGATGTACAAATAAACTGAGCCGATCTTTCAAAAGCCATTCACAATGCACCTCTCTGAAAGCATAAAGTATAGCTGTAACCTCTTTTCTTCTCTTCAATGCTTAAAACGATTTTGGCAAGTGTCGCCTGTCTCGCTGGAATCCATGATTTTCACAAGGCGGCCCACTCAGTTATTATGACAAAGCTATCTGTGTTTGAGGGCAGCGGAAAGTCACGTCAATAAATGCAATTGTGGGAATCTCCTTCTATTATGCTAATCACGTCCCTTTTCATTGCCGTGCAGAGCTCGGCAATAAGTTCCAAGTACTGAAATGATAGATATCTGTAAGACTTCTTATAACTAATACATTTCTTAAATGATGGATATCTATAAGACTTCTTAATAACTAATACATTTTAGGCCACTCTTTAGTGAAGAAGAGATTGATTTTAATAATTCATTCTTTTAGTGACTGTCACTTGAAGGGCGTATGTGAAGTCATGGGTTTAACTAAAAGCCACTGTTTACTTTTAGTAGGAAGTCACTTCATTGCGAGGTGTTATTAGAGACAAAATCTTGTTTGGTTCCCATTGATGTGATTGAGGGATGTCAAGTAAATTGTTAAGTCAAATGTTTTGAAAGGAAATTCACAAGAAGTTACAAAAATTAGATGAGAATTAAATTATTTTAAAAAGATAAATTAGACATTTATTTTATAATGGTGTCCTCTATATGTGAGATGAGACAAAATGATGTTTTTTTATGTAAGGAAAATCAACAAACATTGTTAAATGAACCAAGACTTAAAAGTGCTTTTGTTCAAAGATTGCGTCATAAAAAATAGCAACAAATAATGTTATTATAATGGTTAAAGATGGAAAATTATAGTGTGTAGTTCATGCACTATGTCCCAATTCATCAAGGTAAAAAAATCATATTGATTATTTGGAGAAAAAATAGAGGGAAAATCCAATAGTCAAAATCTTATCATTTGTTTTTATATATATAATATTACATATGTGTGGACTTAATATTCATCTTAGGAAGAACTATGCATTTTTAAAGAAGTTGTAAATGTTCATTTGAATCAACAAAAAAATACTAATTTAAAATTATCAAAAAATAAATGAACACTATTTTGATAGTTGCTATAATTAGTTTGAAAAATTAATTATTTTTGGTTTTGAAATATGTATTTCTTCTAATTATATGGACTACCTCAAAAAAAAGATGTGAATCATATGGGTATATGAGGGTTTTAACATTAGATGAATGGAACACTATCATAAGGTAAACACCAAGAACATTTATTTACGAAATGAAAGATCTATGCAAATTTAGGTTTTATAGTAATTATACTTTACAAATTTGTGTGTCTATTATAATCATTTTATTTTCCCATTCAATATTGAATAATATTAATTTACTATTATAAAAAATGGTTTGTTAATGGCATTTCTATTTATATAGTAATTCAAAGTGATAAAGATGTCACTTTTGAAAATAATTATCATATTTTTGTGTGTGGGTGTGTGTGTGTCCAATATACTATACATTCAAGAGTACCACTCAGGACACCTTTGTTGAACATAGGTTGTCATTGATGTCAAAGTTTTTTGTCAAAGGTTGTTAACAATGTCATTGATTCAGTTTGTTTTGTGTTAGTAATATTACTGTCAGGATGCAAAATCAAGAAATATATATTATTAGTTGTTGAGGAGTGTTTGTTTGACTATTGTATGCTTGCAATATCACTCTTGCATCTATTCTCTATGACTGTGGTGATCTGGAAGTCTGAACTAGTATGTTTCTATTTTGGGATATTTTTGGATAGAGAAATTTCTTTGGCAATACAATTATGGTCAACATTTCTTTCAGAAATGTAATTTTTCTCTACTATTTGGAAGGAAATTATTCCTACACTAGATCTATCACATCACTAAGTTTTTAGATGATATGTTCAGCATGTGAAAAGATTGAAGTGACAGATAGTTGTCTATTTCTATCTATCAACCAGTTGTAGTTCAAGGCGTGTGCGATAACGTCTAGTAGTTGTACCAAATTCTCTCATCTCAAAAGAAGTTAAAGAGCCATACAACTAATCTCTAGTATATTGATTCAAATTTTCAAACTCCTCAATAGCAGATACTTTATTACTATAAGAATTAGGAAGAGTTCTGAGAATTTTCTTTACCACTTCTGGTTCTTTGAGTTTGCCACCAGGACCTTTGATGGAGCTGACAACTTCATCTACCCTTTGCATATAGCTTGTAACATTTTCATCTTCATACATCTACATGTTTTCAAATATGATCTTCAGATTCTGCATCTTAGCTTCTTTGAACTTATCATCTCCTTCATAAATTCTAACTTTTCTAAAATTTCTTTAGTAGTTTGCAAACTCATCACATGAACAGTAATTATGAATTATTAAGACTATTTAAGATAACATACCTTGATTTACCATTTCTTACATAGGCTTTAATCTCATCAACAATAATTGAACCATTTGTAGGTTTAGTGTATCCATTCTTAATAGGCCTCTAGACATCAAATCTAAGATAAACTAGATAACCATCCATTCTTGTCTTCTAGAATGCATAAACGGTTCCATCAAATACACAGATCTCTTTCTTGTGCACCATCCCAAATCTACCTCAAGCGATTATGCTTTCTTCCAAGGAGCTAAGCTCTGATACCAATTGTTGAATGCACAAGACAACTAAGAGGCGGGTGAATTAGTTGTACCTTAAAAACTTCAAAAACCTCACAAACATTTAGATCCACATTAATTCAATTAACCCTTAATCTATTATAATGATTTAGCATGAAATGAAAATAATAAAAACTGAATCAAATCGACACCATGCACAAGAGAACACTAGATTTACATAGAAAACCCAAGATGGGAAAAACCAGGGAAAGGATTAGCTCACAATATAATGTAATATCAACATTGAATATAATGGGGTGCATTGTTAGAGGGCTCATTGCCAAAATAGAAAAGAAGATAGAGAAGGATGTTACATGGATAAATCCATCTCAATACAATAGGGAAATCAACCACAATATCACCAACACCTTCAAATCTTAATTGAAGAATTGTAGACACCTTCTACTCACTGCATCCAACAATATAATACATGAAAGCTCATACTACACTTCACAAATTCATACTCTAACACTATGAAATTAGCATTATTCACATCATACTTATCTATCTCCGCATCACTGAATAACTCAACTCATATTTATATCATCTTCAGCCTTGAAAACATTGTCCAAGGTTAGCTATGCACCTCAATCCTATAAATTCAAATTAGGTCAGCACTAAAATACTTTCACGGTGGATAAAAGTGAAAGTGAACCACACCATTCCTTATTTGGGACCCAAATCCACAACACCATGCTACCACACACTTCTATAAATAATAAGCATCTACTACAATTAGTGTAAACACCAAGGTAGGTCATTACCCATGTAAACATCATTAAACTTTTAAATTCACATGTGCTTCTTTCCAACCAATAACAACTCACAAACAAAAAAATCACCTAAACACAATCTAAAATATTTTAAAAATAGTGTAAAAACCAACAAAATCCTTCATAACAACTTTCATTAGAAGAATGTACATACCTAGTACACTCAAACAACTCTGTCATGCACTGCAACTTAGAAAATTGACTTCCAAAGCACCAAACCTCAAACAAATTCCATTGAAGAAAGATGCCAACACTCTCAACACCCCTTCAGATCTGTGAGACCTGAAAACAAACTACAAAAAAGTGTGGAGCAAAATAATTTCTCCTAGAAACCTCTCCAAATACACCGTTCACACACTAGTGAACACAACTTCTCTTGCACAACGATCCAACAAACCAAATTCTAAATACTACACCTCTAAACACCTCTGATCAACATATCCTAAATGCATAGGAAGATCTTCAACCTAGAAGAAATCTAGAGCAACACCAAAACACTACTCTACAACCTAGAACAACACTACAACACATTGGGTATGTGCAGGATCATGATGGGCCAAAAAGTGGTGATATGATGGGTATGTGTAGGGTGTGTGGATGATGACCTTACTTTTACCCAAAATTGATGAAATGAAAAGGGTTTTTAAAGGAGATTCTCAGCTTTCCACCAATATAAATTATTCCTTACTTTGAATTTAATAAATTATTACTATTCATTTTCTATCTGAATTATGACTAAAGTCATGATTGATAGGCTAATTGAAAAACATCTATAGCTTTCAAATGGCATCACATTTTTTGAATCTGAAACATGCGTCACATTCTATGCTTCACATACTATAGGATTAAAAAAATGAATTTCATGAAGTTTTGACCAAGTTAAGGTGGTTAGACATACAATTTTTTTATATATTTTAAAAGTTGTAATAAAAAATTCATAATTAATTGTTTACTGGGAAAAAAATTACAAAAAAATATGCATCACATTGGAACATGAGTCCTCTACTTATATCTAAATTATTATAAAAAAATATTATCATTTTATTGTGGTTAGGGTGGTCAGACAGACACCTACTTCTCATTTTTTTCCCTGAAATTGAAGTACTATTGCATTTAAATTTCAAATTTTCACCAAATAGATTTTTTTGTTTTTTAAATAAACCTAGTAGTTTAGAAACTACATTCAATTTTCTATAGATTCTATTCTTACATATTTTTAAAATAATATAGATAACTTATTCAAATTTTTACGTTAAGTTGCCTAACTCTAATTTTTCTTATTTTTTTGCCACTTAAGGGCCTATTTTTTCCATGATGATCCTGCACATAGCCCACTGATTCCTCTTTTTATCAAATTTTCTCAAACTTACTTGGAAACCATGCATCAAAGACACATCCTCATCACCTTCAATACTTCCTCATTACCATCATAACAACTTGACCATATATGATCCATAGACATAAACTTATCAAAGCAACACTAGAGGTTGACATCAATAGCTTACTGATGACAACATAATGCAAATAATCAAAGCATCATCAAAGCAACAACGCATACTCTTTCAACAATCTTCTTCTCATCAATGACAACACAAGCTTGTTGACATCAATGACAACAACTACTCATACTTGCAACATTTTTTCTATGTTACAGTAGGTTGCAGTCTCTATTGTGTTTTCTCAGACTCTCACCTCTTGGAATCCTCCACATCTGACCTACACACATAAAATTAGGGGAATATGTTGTGTTGTATAGGGGCTTTCCTAAGTCAAACCTCGTGTTGGTATTTCTACCTCCACATATAATGATTGATGATGATCAAGAGGGCGTGCCCTATGTTTGACAGAGACCAAAACAACAATAATTAATTGAAATGATGAATGATAAATGATAATATTACCTTGATGTGAAACCCTTGATGAAGTGATGTCACACAATTTGTGATAAATTTTGATTGATGGATGCCTTGATTGCTTGATAGAATTGTAAGATGTTAGCTCACATACACAATAGATTGCTAAAGCTAGCATGTAGAGGATAACTAAATACATCTTCATGATTTGGCATGATTGATAATTATAGCTCCTTGAACATAATTTATTCATTCATCTTTATGTCTTGTAAACTTGAACTTGATTGATGAAAGTGTTGTAATAATACTGCTAATTCTACCCTTGACTGATTTTAGGATCTTTAATTTTCTGAATAGATTTTCTAGCTCTCCTTAGGATTTTAGGTGATGAAAATCACTAGTATTTATATATAATTATTCTAGTTTCTCAAAAATTAAATTTATCAATGGCTAAAAAATGAAATTATAAATTCAAATAATAAATTACCAATGTTCATCTACATACTAAAATTTGGAGCTAAAATTGTTGGTCAAGGGTGCAGTGCACCCTAGACTAGATTCTTATTTTTTTAGGATCAAAAGTGTTGGGGGAAATATTAAATGCATAAATTCATTTCCCATGTTTGATTTTTTGAAGATGCTTATAAAATGCGTAATTAATTCATAATTAATTCCAAGCACATAGGGGGAGCTAAACCTAGTGTGAAATTATCAAGGTTGACAATTTTTTATAGTACATGTATAAATTATTATATTTTTTGATATTTTGAATGGGTATGTGTAGGATCATGATGGGCCAAAAAGTGGAGATATCATGGGTATGTGTAGGGTATGTGGCTGACAACTTTTTTTTACCCAAAATTTATTAAATGAAAAGGGTTTTTAAAGGATGTTCTCAGATTTCCATCAATGTAAATTATGCTTTACTTTGAATTTAATAAATAATTATTATTTATTTTCTATTTGAATTACAACTAAAGTCCTGATTGATAGGCTGATTGAAAAACATCTATAGCATTCAAACTGTATCACATTTTTTGAATCCAAAAAATGTGTCACATTCTATGCTTCGTATACTATAGGATTAAAAAATAATAATTTAATTTCATGAAGTTTTGACCAAGTTAAGGTGGTCAGACATACAAGTTTTTATATTTTTCAAAAGTTGCAATAAAAAATTCACAATTAATTATTCAATTGGAAAAAAATTACAAAAAAATATGTATCACATCGAGAAATGAGTCCTCTACTTATATCTAAAATATTATAAAAAATATTATCATTTTATTGTGGTTAGGGTGGTCAGATAGACACCTACTTCTTATTTTTTTCCCTAAAATTTAAATACTACTGCATTGAAATTTCAAATTTTTGCTAAATAGATTTTTAAAAAAAAAAAAAACCTAGGAGTTTTGAAACTAAATTCAATTTTCTATAGATTCTATTCTTACATATTTTTGAAATAATATAGATAACTTATTCAAATTTTTACGTCAAGTATCCTAACTCTGATTTTTTTGAATTTTTTGCCACTTAAGGGCCTATTTTTCCAATGATGATTCTGCACATACCCAAATAATATATTCAAGGATGATATGGTGATATTTTTATGTTTCTAAGACCATCTTTTAGTAAATTATTATTGGTTAATGTTTAATTTTTTTATTTTTTTGGAAAAAGGCTAATAGCCTATATATTATATTAATAATAATAGATTCTTTAATATTTTATTAATTTACTCTACATGTTATAATTTTAAGATTTTATTATCTATCCTTCTAAAAAGCTAATGAGAAATTATGCAAGCTCAAATCTTTATTATAGTTTCTAATTCTAAAAGAAATATATATTCCATAATTTAGTGGCCAAAAGAGAATACCAAATTCAATTATAAAATAGTTTTAAATTGTAATGATTGCAAGTCATACTAGATACTTCCTTCCCCTACCTAAAACTTTATAAAATAAACACATTAGAATCCATGTAATCTTTTGGATTAGATAATTTTTTTATAAATATTATGTCTAATGACTCTCTTTACTATCCACCACCTAAAGTTGGAAAAATTCCACTAGCATGTGAAACAATGGAAAATTATATCAAGGATAATATATTTAACTCATTTTTACCATATTTAAGTAAGGTTTTAAATAGGTTTATTTAGTAAATATGATTTGAATTGAACCTCTAGCTAATGCACTTGGAAGAGTGTAGCATGCCCATTGCTCAACTCAATAATTTCTCCTATGTTTTATCATAAGTGAATTTAAACTAATTTCCAAAGATAGCACAATAAAATTTTCTTTTTCAAAACAAGATAATATGAACAATTGTTATAGCAATAATTCTTCTTTCTCATTTCATTGAATGAAATGTACAATCTTTCCAAGAAATGACTTCATAATCTATATGCAAAATACATTTTCCAACTTTTAAAGAAATAGATACAAAATACATGCATAGCTCATTTGAGCTTCAATGGCACTAGAAATACAAATGATCCAAGAAATACCCCTTCAAATATTGGCTCCCTGACTGAGAGGAGAAGCATCACTCAAGTGCTTTTCTACCATCCACAGACTTACTGCGGTCCCCCACACATCTACCACATAAGGTAAGATGGCCTTATCCTTCTACGAAGATATTTGGTCTGGAAACATCAAAATACTACCCAATCTTGAGTTTGGTGTTGTGTCCTACATATCTAGAACTTTACCATACAATGTCTATATTCTACGTGTATGAAAATCCTGAACTAGCATACTAAAAGGTAACACAATGAACTGACAGTGTAACTAGTGGAAAATTACACCACTTTGGCCAAAGTATTCATCACCCCTAATTCAGAATGCACATCACACACCCATCCACCAATCTAGCTCATTTTTTTATGAAAAATCATATTATATGCATAGGCTATCCCCTTCATTGGATTCGACCTAATCCCAAGAATAACCTATATATTAGAAGTTCACTATGATTCATCTAATAGGTAAAACATGTGTTTCCATAACCTATCTTCACAAATTTAGCTTTAGCTATATATACTTCACTCTATTGAAGAATTTAGTACTATTTATACACCCACTCCTTAATATGGAGTATGTACAAACACATAAGAAATAGAGATTCCAAAACTATAAGCAATAAGTGACTTTTAATTTTGCATAGGTTGAAAGTAATATTTCCCTAATAACATACTACGTTTTCTAAATAAAAAAAAAGAAAATCAAAGAATAATTCCAAAGTCAATCAAAGCATAAATGAGAAGATTTAGCATGCCTATAAATACAAAGATCCAATTTTATCTAGTTGGTTTCCAATCCTAGCCTCCTCAAATCAGCTTGCAACTTGACAACAAATCACTTCCACTCTTCCCAAATACCCTCACAAAATATCTCACTAAAACTCTTGCAAAACCTCTCTCTAAATATCTCACAAAATCAAAAGAACAAAGCAACTCTTAGAAAATAATAGTAGAATATAGATGTGTTTCTTTGAGGTACATAATGTCTCTATTTATACAAAAAAAATCAACATCTTAAGGCTAGAAACAAGGTAATAGATTTGACACTTCTCATCTCATTTGGTTCAACTTAGCAAAGTAAGTAAAAGGTGGAAAATTACAAACTTAAGACTCAACAATACTGCACAACAAGTTGCTTCTACCATGAACAACAAGAACATTACTCAGAAATACAAGGTAAATAATAACATAGGTCGAATATTTCTATGCTATCTTCTACTTGATTTATTCTCCCATTTAAATTTTTCCCCCATCACTAGACAAAGCTCTCAAAATAAATTTCTGAAGGTATGCAATTATTCATAATTTGGCACCACATAGACTTCTTACGTGCTATTTGGTGTTTCAGATAAAAGACCAAGTCAAATATTTTAAATGTGTTTCAAGTCAATTGCCTTTAATACATTTGACTATGGCTTGCAACCATTTCCACACACCTCACATAGTTTTGCATACATTTTTCAAAGCATGGTAATTTAATTATGAAATATTTACAATGTTGCCTCTTTGTGCGCTATATCATATATAGTATGCACGTTATATTATAACACCAATGCTCAATCAAACATTATAATATATCTATATATATGTGTGGTATATATATCTATCATACATATATATACATATATATACATATAAATAACTTAACATGTTATTATATATGCATGTATATATATGTGTATATATATATTAACTTATACATTTACACAGAATATATGTCATTTGATAATCGAATACATAAATCTATATTCATTGATTTCCAAATTAATATTGCACGCATGTATATATATACATATATACTTATGTATATTTATATATATATATTAATACACTTGTATGGATGTTTCCTTCACATCAATACATATACATATATCAATATATATATACACATATATATAATGTATATAACATTGCCTCCAAACAATTAAACATACAAAATTGTAATAACATCGATTGACATATATACACTAAATATATATATACATATATATACATGTCACTTTGTCCATTCGATGTTCCCATGAATATGGGTAATCCATCCATAAGCATGTGTATATACATCTATCTACCTATACTTATGTACATCTTTACTCATGTGTATGATTTCATCGTATAAATGTATATATGTATGTATATATACATCCTATGTATATATCTTAGTGACTATTCTCATAAAGAAGTACTCATAGATACAAAGAAACTCAAACACTTAAACCAAGAATGTTTTCACAATAAAACCAAAACCTCTCCTCGTTCATGTGAATAACCAAACTAAGGTATCTTACCTTTTACCCATAACTACTAACTTGAATTGAACAATATAAAAGTGAGTGTGTGAAATCTCAATTAGGCTCATTAAGGGTTACCAAACCAAAACTCTTCTCCTGAGTGATACTTCCCCTCATTTCCAGAGGTGTGAACCTGTACTTGCAACTGTATAGGCATGAATTTGTAGGGCCTTATAGTCCTCATAATTCTTGTCCCTCATTTGAAACAATCCTTTAGAGTGAGGTAAGTTAAGGTAGCCTTCCGCTCTTGGCTCTCCAAGACCTAGGGCCTTGACTTGGTCATTCCCCCTCTCTTACATTTTGGTGAACTTGACATGAACCATTTTGGTTCCATTTTGTGATATTGAAAGCTCCTTTCCCCATATTCAAGGAGTGTTGTGAGTCCTTTGTCTTACAACCCAACCTAGGACCCCTAGTAGGTGTAGTTGGAAGGATTTGAAAGTGTTGCATAACAAAACCTTAGTTGGGTCACTATCCTATTTTGTAACCTTTGGAGGGCTTTGTGAGAATACCATTTAATGAAAGTGATGGCTTCTTTTCTACACCAACATATCCTGTCTACGCAACCTGTGAGCAATGGTACTAGTATAACCTTCACCTTGTAGGATCTATTGATGAGTTTTAATAGGGAACCATATCCTCTCTATACATCCCTATGCAAATCAACAGAAACATCGTAGCAGGTGTTCTCATTGATCTGAAGTCTCAAGTGAACATCATAACTAAGGAAATCATGCTAATCAATTTTTTGCATAAAGATGGGTATGATGCACTTGTGAGCACCATCCGCACGCACGATGTACTTTCTGTGCCTCCTTTGGGTAGTATCGTCTTGTCAGTTTTGGTTAGACCTAAATTTGTGAAGCTTTTGTTTGGCATAATCCTTGGATCTGAACTCTTTAGATGAAGCTAGGCATCCCTTGGTTAGTAGCTATGAATGCAGTGCTCTCAATCATGCATAAATGTTTAAAATTTATCCAAGAGGGTTTTGTGCATGTAATTCATGACACCAGTTATAAACCACCAATTCCCTGTGATAGTTACTCCTTGGATTACTCTTGGCCTACACCTGTTGGTGCTCTCCTGCCTAGGAAGGACCTCTTGTACTGAATGTATCAAAATTATAAGAAAGGATGTTTAAGGCTAAAAGTGAGATACCCTCCATCGCCTTATGTTGTTTCACATAGGACTTGCTTAAAAGCTAACAGTGATGCCACTAAGGCACATAGAAGAGAAGAAGAGAAGTGGTCCCTAGATCTTCCTTCTTCCTCTTTTGATGTCCAACCTGATGCTTCCTCTCACCCCACTATAGTGCCATCAAATTATACTCCCTATCTGCTAGAGAATCCTATGGTGTTCGCTTGGTGAAAGCCTAAGCATCCAGTGTTTGAGCTTCTTGTCCTACCCATAGAGCCTAGGCATACACATATTAAATATTAATATATATATATATGTCCTACCCATACACATATTAAATATTAATATATATAGAGCAGAGGGAGGGTTCACAAATTGTTGATGACTCAGAACCATGGTCCCAATCTTTCGTAGATGAGTTGATCACTGGCAGCGACTTTGGGCCTGTGGGCTATACTTCAGCTCAAAACGCCATGGAATGTGCAAGCTCCTCCATGGAATTAATCGGGCAGCGTTGTACCACATCTTTGTCCAGAGTAGTCGACCACCAATTCTCATACTGTCCGAATGGTGCAGAAAATGAAGCCAATGCCTACAAAAATGCATCCTATTTGAAGGAGATGTGTTCTCCGTATGATTTCTCAGAGCCCATTAATGGGAAGGAACAAATTTGTTCTCTCCAGACTAGTACCCAGGAAGTTGGTACTTTTGAGCAAGGAATTATTGAAATGTTCGACGACATTGGTACAGATGATTGGATAAATGAATTACAATATTTGTAGATGTCAAGCCTGTTCCAGGAGGAAGAAGGTTGGGTAGAAAGAAGTGGTTACCATGATTGTATACAGTTTTCATAGAAGAGACCTCGGTGGCCCAGCTCCATTGGTGTAAAATGTGTTAACCTATTATCTATTGTACGTGCAGTTAATAAGCCATAAACCCTGTGTTAGGCCTAATTCTCGGGTGGTACTTTTTAAGATCTCGAGTTTATAATAGAGTAATCTGTTTAAAGTATGTGAGCCAGCTCGGATTATGACAAAATATGTATGTACCTTGATCGACACAAATTTCTCCGATACAGACGCAGTAAAACATGAGTACATTGGAAATTATAAGAGAAGTGTTACGTAAGAGGGTTTTTGTTTTTTGTTTTTGAAAGATTAAAATAATTAGGTTATATGGTGTGTGTTCCGATTTCATTTGTGGATCTTAGATTCCGGAGAATTTGACTTTTAGTTTAAATTTGTAGTATTTTATAATATTACATTTTTATCATAAAATTTGATGGGCATAAGATATTGACTATGTTAAAGAAATGTTAAAAAGATGAAAGCAAAAAATATTTAATTTTAATGTACATTTATATTTGTAGTTCTTAAACTTTTTTTTTGATACAACAAGGGTGTGCCCATGAACCAGTCCAATGGTCCAGCAGCCCGTATCTTGGGTACTTGGGCAAGCTGGGGTGAGACTAGTCCCCTGCAGTTGAGATCCCCTGCCTGCAAGAAGTCCCGCCTCTTAAACCCATATAGAGTAGAACCTAAGACTAGTAGTTCATAAACTTTTAACTTATTATAAAAGAAAATTTGAGTCTAATTATTGTAAGAATTAACTGTGTATGTATGTATGTATGTATGTATGTATGTATGTATGTATATTTTAAAAGGGCATATTTTATGTTTCAATATAAGAGATATTATTGACACAAAATTATGTCATAAATCACTATCAACATCCTTGTTGTTGTTGTTGTCTTAGAAGAATATTATTGGAGAACGTAAAGAAACAAACAATTCAAAATGGCATTGACAATTATATTAAGAGGAGGGAATAAATAAACAATTCAAAATGACATTGACAAATATATTAGCTAAATTATATTATGTGATGTGCTATGTTTTCAACGTTGCTATTAATTTTTTTAATTTGCCATAAATGTTAAAACTAGAGAAAACTATTGTAAAATATTTCAATTTTCCTACTACAAGAATCAAAATATATAAGAAAGCATATGAGAATATGAAATGAAATCTCTAAAATTATACAACAGTAAAAGAGTAAAATTAAAATAATTAAAAAAAAAAAAAACATTATAATCACATAAGTCAATTTCAAGAATAAGATCATATATAAAAATGATATTGAAATATTATTTTGAAATAATATAAGCATTATTATGATTAGCAAGATCCTTCTCATGTCAATAGTAGGTTGCCTATTTACATCAAAATTGTCTACTCTATAAGTAGATTGTGACACACTCACAATCTTCCACTTGCATTAATAATATAATTATTATAAAATGTAGAATTTGAAGATTATCTAATATTAATTTATGTTAAATATTTATTTCCCTTCTTTAAAATCTAATACAATAAAAATAACTTACACCTAAAAGAAATAATCTATATATTTTTTTAATCACATAAAAACTTCAAAATAATAATACTTATTTTCTAGATTTCTTAAATTAAAGCCTAATATTAAATCAAACATGAATTAGATCATCCATCCTTCTAATTCACTAGTTGGTTAGCTTTAAGTCTATAATATTAAAATGATAAATTTATTAAATCTATTTAAAAATTATAACTATATAATTTTTTTAAAAAAATTAAATATTAAACTTTAAATAATATACATAATCAATAATTAAAAATTTAGAAAGATGTTTAAAAAAATGATGCAATGTGAATAAAATATATTTTAATGTTTGTTTCTTTTAACTAATTTGAAAAGTTAAAGAATCTTATGAATGATTGAATTATAAGAGAGGGGACCAACTGCGTTAAAGGCCCAAAGTCATGGAGAGCCAAGAGTGGAAGGTTTCCCTAACTTATCTCACTCTAAAGGGGTGTCTTGAAATGAGGGATGAGAATGATGAGGACTATAAGGTCTTTCAATCACTCTACAGACCCAAAATCTAGAATAGGGCTAGGTGAGCTAGTTTTCAGGTTCAACACTGTACCTCAAGAAGCTCTCTTCCTGAGGACGAAAGTGCGGTTCCAAGATGACTACACGATGCATTGGTATCTCTCAAGTGCGCTAGCATTTGTACGACCAGAGGACCAAAAATATAATGAGAATCGCTAGAAAAAAAATTGACGGCCTAGCTAGTCGCTTTTAAAGGAACACAAATGAACTATAAAGTAGGAAAGATACAAAAAATATGGTAAAGTATGTATATGAAAGCTAAGGTGACAAAGATAATCTCACAAGGATGCTCATTCACCAGTTAGCTCCAAAAAGCATGTCCACCTACACACAAGAAAGACGGAAAGCTGTTGGGGGCTGTATAGGGGCCTGCCTTAGTTAGACCCCCGTTTTGGTGTTTCCACCTCCATGAATAGCCAAGATAGCAATGATAGAGAAATCTATGATAAAGGAGAAAAGAAAGTAGAGAACACAATGAACACTACAAAACAGTAAAGTGCTACTCAACCAAATCATAGATGAGAGAGGAGTGAAAATGCTTACCACCTCCACCAAGGGCTCACTAGCCAATGATGGAAAAAAGAGAGCTTAAACAATCACCACAACATCAGCTGCAATGAAGGGAGGTGTTGTAAACCTCAAGCCCCTACTGTAATGGCTTGTTCCACACTTGCTCTACAGAGTTGATGGAGTGTTGTTGTTGCTGCTATGGAGTGTCAAAGTATTGCTTGGGAGTGGAATGAAGTCTAAGAATGCTTGAGAATGCAAGAAGTGAATGCTTAGAGAATGCGAGAGGATGAAAATGGAATGAGAATGAATCAATTTGAAGTAAGAATGAGGAAGAATAATGCATCTTCAGGTCAGTTGGTTGAAGAGGGATGTTAGAACTCGACCCCAATGGGAAGTGGAATGCCTCTACTAGCTTCAGATACAGGAATCCATTAGGGACGTAAGCACATCACGTGGACATTTGCATGTTGTGCTGGAATCCTCAATAATTATTCTTCTATCGACGCAAAAGACAAATGCCAAATGGAATGAAGGCAATGAGCTGATGTGGAATTTTTCCTTTGGATTTGGTTTTCTAAGGTGAGGAAGTGTAAAAAGGGAATTTGTGTAAGGGGTGTAAATTTGTGCCTATACAGTTTTCCCCAACTTTGGCGAGCATGAATAATGATGAGTGCTTCAGTAAAGTAGATCGAAGAGTGAATAGGGTTACAAATTTATACCTGAACCATCGAGGAAGCAGACCACAATCTTACAAGCTTGAAAGCATAGGATAAGTAAAGGACTTCATAGCCCTGCAGAACTATGAAGCTGTAGAATGAAAGCATCTTAGAGGCCTGCAAACCTACAAGGAGGCAACCCCCAAGATCCCTCACATGAAGGAATCCCTAAGAAGTAAGCACCTCATGACGAGTTCTATTTATGTCTTATTCTCTACCATATTTTAGCCTTTTCCTACACCTTCATACCCATTTCCACATTCCATTTCCATTATGTATCATCCCATTTTGTCACCTTTATGTTGCATATGGTTACACATGTATAAGAGGTATTTAATATAGTGTTGAGATTAAATTGTGAAAAATAATTATAGATTGCCTTTATTAATAAGTATTGATATTTTATGCCTTGGAATATATATATCTTGCAACATGCTTCCTTTCACCTTTTATGTAGGAACCTTATTGTCACTCATTATTGCCACGTGGACTCTTGCCACATTAGTTCAAACCATTATTCCTTCCAACAACATTGACCAAGGTATATTCAAGAGGCATTGAACGTGCTTACATGGTTGCACACATAGTGTTTGGTTGATATTTTAAATGCCAATTCCACCTTAAAATTCACCATTAATATAAGATACCTCCTCCATATCTTCCATGATCTTCTAGTTGTTTACATGCCACTTCAACATATTGGATGATTTTTCAATTATTATAGAAATGTTACATAAGATTTGTGGAAGTATATTGAGGAGAAAAATCTGTGATAAGAATAGTTTGTTGCAAGTTTCGTGGAAATTAGAATTCAACCACTTCCTATTTCTTATGTGTTATTGTAATGTTTAACTCTTTCCATTCAATATTGTTTCACGATTTTAACCATTCATACAGTTTTTAATGTAATGTGAGAGATCAAGATAGTTTTCACCATCAATAACAATAATTAGCAATTACTAATTAACTATCTTTGTTTTAATATTAATTATAACTATTTTTAAACAATTTTTAGTAGGTTTCAAAAGCAATTTAATAGGGATACAAGAGCTGAAAACAGCTTAAAGATACCCAGCAAAATTCTACTACAGGAGCTCAATTATGGCAACAGTGCTAAAGAAGCTATAGGAAACTCATATAATGCATGTACTCGGATTGACTTGCATGTCGAATCTAAGATAGAATGGTGTTAAGAATGGAAGGGAACCTTATTCATTTTGAGCTTCTAGCATGAATAGAGACAATTTCTCAACCTTCCTTAGCATCCTCTTTGCTCATACCAAAATGAGATGAATATCATCAATTGTGCATTTTAGATATCCTAAGCATTCACTTTGCACTCTGTCTAGATGTTTCTATGATTGAAAAAGAAGTCATGAGAGAAATGGAGATGAGGAATATGTGTCCAGAGGTGTCACCATCTAGTAGAGAGGATGGAGGAGCGAATGGCATCCTTTAGAGGAAGGAGAGAGAGAATGTTGTAGCACAATAAACTATTAGGTAAGTTGCTCAACCTATCAATTGAAATCCCCATTACATTTTATTTCAATTAATTAAAAAGCTTTATATCTCTAATGTGGGTATGTGCAGGATCACCATAGAAAAAATAGGCCCTTAAGTGGCAATGAAAATTCAGAAAAATCAGAGTTAGGTAACTTGACATAAAAAATTGAATAAGTTATCTATATTATTTCAAAAATATGTAAGAATAGAATTTGTGGAAAATTGAATTTAGTTTCTAAACTACAAGGTTTATTTTTAAAAAAAAGTCTATTTGGTGAAAATTTGAAATTTCAATGCAGTAGTACTTAAATTTTAGGGAAAAATATGAAGTAGGTGTCTGTTTGACCACCCTAACCACAATAAAATGATAATATTTTTTTATAATATTTTAGATATAAGTAGAGGACTCATGTCTGGATGTGGTGCATATTTTTTTGTAATTGTTTTCAAAGCAAATAATTAATTATGAATTTTTTATTACAACTTTTAAAAAATATAAAAACTCATATGTCTAACCACCTTAACTTGGTCAAAACTTCATGAATTTTTTAATCCTATAGTATGCAAGCAGAATGTGATGCATGTTTTGGATTCAAAATATAAAACCTTTTGAAAGAGAAAGATGTTTTCAATGAGCCTATCAATCGGACTTTAGTCATAATTCTAATAGAAAATGAATAATAATTATTTATTGAATTCAAAGTAAAGAATAATTTATATTGGTGGAAAGTTGAGAATCTCCTCTACAAACCCTTTTCATTTCATCAATTTTGGCTAAGAACGAAAGTTGTCAGCCACATGGGTGAAGTCTAGAAAAGCAAGGTAAGTTATTAAACACATTTTTTGTGTTGACTTCTTAGGATTGGCATGTCCTAGCCAAATTCCAAAGCAAGCCCAAGGCTAATCCTTAGGCAATAAATTGTGTCAGAAATATCGAATATCTGATTCAAATCGGATATCCATTTCGAATAAGATATTTGATTTAGTTTATATATGATTTTAAAAAATGTTATACACTTTATAATATATGATTTAGAAAATGCAATTAATATTTTATAGTTTATTTTAATATATCTAGTTTAGAATATACAATATAGTTTATAATTTAATATATAATATAAAATTTATGATAGTCTCTTATAGAATTATATAATATATAATATATTATATTAATATGCATAATATTTAAATATTACTTTTATATTTTAGTTTATATATATATATATATATATATATATATATATATA
>VDFB02137365.1:2135993-2196814 GCA_007258455.2 Sequoia sempervirens | reverse complement strand
ATCAACCATAGTCGATACTATGGAAATGCATCATTAAATTGCTAATAGCGAATTACTTAAATATTGGATGCTTTAATATAAAGAGATTGGGTATTTATCACTTTCAAAATAAAGTGTAAATGCACGAGAATATGAAATGAAAACAACAAGCTATCAAATTAGTCAAATCACCAAATATATGTTAATATAGAGTAGCAACTCATCTTATCTATGTTGCTCAATGAAACCATGAACAAGTTGAAATTGTGTGTCACCTGAAAGTAGAAGACTATTTCAAAGTAGAAAAACATACCAAAGGAAATTTAGGTTGGGTGAAAACGCATTGCCAAATTGAGAAAGCTCTATTTCATGTAGCATTCTATTATGTAGCAAGTCGATTGTCATCATTTGATCATGTGCAAATTGAACTAGTCTTTTGTTGTTATCAATCATATAGGTTGATCTGTGGCATTATATGATGAGTATACTCTTTGATTTTTTTCACCTTTTAGCTGAGTAGTGTGAGTCAATTTTCATGGTAAAATGTGTTGACTAGCATGACTATTCTATAGGCTACAATGTCTCATTTTTCTATATAAATAGAGAGGAAAGCTCTCTTATTTAGAATGCATTATTTTTTAGAACTTATTCTACTACAATTATTTTGAGAGTTGTTTATTCTAAGAGCTAAGAGTCATAGTGTGAGAGTTGTGATATACTTTGTGAGTGAAAATTGTTCTTGAAAGACAAGTCATAGTGAAGTATTGCTTTAGAAGGATTCAGTGAAGCTAGCAAGCTGATGTTGGAAGGTTGTGCATAAAGTCAGTCAATTGGATTAGGTGTATATAGGCATGAGGATATAGTCTTCTCTTATTTGTCTTTATTTATGAAAGATTGAGTTTTGTATGCTTTTTTTGGTACTGCTAGATAATACTTACATTTAGAAATTCATATAATTTTCTTTGGAAAGGAAAATAAGTTGTTTTATGATTTTCTATGAAGTTCTTGTTACTCTATAATAGGAGAGATTTTTTGTCATAGGTATATGTATACTAGATATGATTAAGCAAGAATAGCTTAATATTTATCCATAGCTAGTTAGTTGATTATAATTGATATCTTATAAGTTACACCTAGGGTTTGATTATCCATTAAAGGGAGGGTAACTTGCATTTATACTTTGTGGGTAGAAATACTATTGAGTTTTTGGGAAAATGGAATAGGTTGTTTCTAGGGTTAAAGGCTATCCTTTGGAGGAAATACCTATGCATAGTATATAGTGGCCTACAATCAAATTGAGCTTGAGTAGTATATGTGGGTAGGATGACTATCATTTGAAATATTGGGTGAGAAAACTTTGGAAAAAGTAGTGTGATTGCCTTTGAATCCACTATCAATTCACCATGATCCATTTATTTCCATGCTAGTCGTAGATTGTGGGTTTACAACCTCTAATCATGTATGAAATAGCACTAAGCTTAGATTGGTTTTCATTGCATGATTACTATATCGATCTCTTTATTAAATGGTAGGGTCATCTATCGAATGATAGATGTGTAGGGGACTACATATGAGTCCATGGTTGGTGAAAAAGTGCTTCAGTGATGCTTCTCCTCTTCAGTAGGTGATAATAAGACAAAGATTTGAAAGGAGGTTCCTGGAACTATCTATATCTATTGTGTTAAAGCTTGACTGAGCTATGTATGTACTTTGTACACATTCTTTGGAATATTGTAATTTGTGGAATTAATATATTGCATTGGAATCATTGTTGTGACATCTATGTTGATTTGTTCTCTATAAAATACATATTTTTTTATGGAAAAGGTTGAGTTACATAGTTTATTTACTTGCAAAGTGAAAACTTAGGAAAAATTACTTCAGTGAATGGTTTAAATGTTACATGTGGTATCAGATCTACAAGATTAAGCTCTGGAACCTATGAGATCATCATACTTTCTATCTAATGTTATCTAATGATTGGAAATTCTTGTGCTACAATGGTGTGTCTCGAGTTAACTACAAGAAAGTAATTGGAAACAAGTTCTACCTAAAGGAAAATAATGAAAGAGAGGCCATCATTCAAACAATTGAGGGTACCAACTATGACAATTCCATCTAGTTAAGCAACATTGAAACCTTTAGTCATGCACTTTCTCAAATTAGCAATGTAAAGAGAAATATGAGGATGAAGGCTCAATACAACTATTTACTTTCTATCTCACTAGAGAAATATAAGTTTTTATCACTTTCTAGGGATATGCCCTTAGAAGGGAGCACTAGTCTAGCATTTATCTTTAGGGACCCTAGAGTTCTTCTAATGGAAAAATTAATTGTAACATCCTCAAGTAAAGAATTGGATGGTTATGTACCTCACAACTATATATCAGATGGAAAATATGAAGGATATTATCCATTCTAGGATAGATATGAATAAATGAGAGATGAAAAATTGTAATCTATACGGTATACCCCAATAAGTTACATGTCTTAGAATGAATATGAGGGATAATCTCCACTTGGCTATATAAATAGTCACTCTATGTAATCAAAAGGATATTTAGATCCTTGTGAATTAATAAAATCACGTGTTTATCAAATAGCTTGTGCTTAAGTCTTGTGTGGAATTACTTCTGTAAAATGCTCATTTAAATTTTTTCCATGAGATAATGATAACACGATTAAATATAATATGGATGAACCTCTAAGTATAATTTGTTCTTGCAAAGATGGTGAGAACACAAACCAACTCTGGTGGAAGCCACAAAGTTGGGAAAGGACTAGTAGGTGTTGAAGCTAGACTAGATCAAATCTTAACAAGATTGGGAAACTTAGAGAAAAATAGGGCTAAATAATAGAGTTGAGAAGGAAATTCCAAACAACGAGAATGAGGGAGAAAAATCTTCTCATGAACATGATCAAACCCATGATCATGAGAAATATAAATCATCATCCCTATCTAAGAAGGCTAATAGGAATCATATGGTTTCTAAACTCTCTATAGATATGAAGAAAATCACTCCACCTAGGTTTGAGGGAAGCACTAGCGAAGATGAAGGTGAGTCTTGGTTGGTATAAATAGAGAAATATTTTGAGATTCAAAATTATACTGAGGTCACCAAAGTAGCATGGGGAGCATACCAATTAGTAGGAGAAGCCTCTAACTAGTGGATGAATAAAAAGATGGAACTCAATCTTAACTCATGGAAACTAACATGGAGTGAATTTGTTGAAATTTTCCATAAAATATGGTTACCCCAAATATATTTTGACTAGAAACTCATAGATTTTCAAAATCTGAGACAAGGTGAGATGATGGTTAATGAATATTGGGAGAAGTTTACCCATTTGGTACACTATGTTCCTATGCACTAGAAGGATGGAAATTTTCATATAAGAAATTTCATAATGGGACTTAATAATTAGACTGAGGGAGAGGTAGACATTCATGGTCCAACTACTATGGATCTTGTGTATGAGAAAGTGGTTAGACAAGAGAATAAGCTCAAAACTATCTCCATCCACTAGGAAAACAAAAACTATAAGAAGATTGTAGGAGCTCAAGACAAACCAACTCCAAGGAAGGTTGAAGTTGTGAAAAATGTACCAAAGAAAGGGGGAAAAGGATCCTATAATAGTGGTAAAGATTCAAGAAGGGAATGTAGGAAGAATAGTTCTAGTGGTGGAAATACCAACAATGCTAGTGGGAATACTAGTAAATATAGAGAACGTACAAGGAGGAAAGGATCGACTACTAGATGTTTCACTTCATGTGGAGCAAACTACTAAACTAGTCAATGTCCTAATCAGGGTTTGGGATCACGATCCAATGGTAATCCACTTCCTACTTAGCAAGCAATGTTCTAGAAAAAGATTCATGTTGTTGTGGATGATCATCAAGTGGAGTATCAAGTGATTCCAATAGAGACTCCAGATATTTTGTTTGGTTTACCCATTTCTATACTTATAGATACTGGAAAAACTAAAAAAATTATTTCACCTAGAGTTGCTAAGAAAATATCTAGAAAATCTAGTAACATGGAAAATTATTGGGATGTAGAATATGATAACCCGACGAGAGTGACAATGGAACAATGTTTGTTCAAAGCTAGGATTGAGCTACCTTGTTTTTCTACAGAAGTGAAGCTATATGCCACACCTTTAGGATCCTATAAAATTATCCTAGGTATGAACTAGTTATGGATACATAGGACCAATATAGATTACAATGTCAAAAAAGTAGAATGTTTAGATGATCTTGGTAACGAAGTTAAGTTTCAAGGGATACCTAGGGAGTTCAAGATTCATTAGATCTCTAGAATACAATTTTTAAGGTATAAGAAGAAAGGATGTAAACTCCTTTTTGTTAAGATGGAAAAGCTAGAAGAGTATAAGGGATCAAATTCACAAGATAATCTTGATAACTTTAGATCATAGAACTTCCAAGAGATAGAAGATGGTGAAATGGATGAAACTAGAATGTCAAATATGGAGAGGTATCCTATTTTGAGAAAAAAATTGGATGTATTTATAGATGAATTACCTATGCTACCATCGAAAAGGATATTTGATTTCTCAATATATATAGTACTAAGATCTGAACTTGTTTCCAAGATACCTTATAGAATGACTACAATTGAACTAATGGAGCTTAAGGAAGAACTCGATGAATTATTGTTTAAGGTGTTGATAAGACCAAGTCTATCACATTTTAGAGCACCAGTAATCTTTATGAAAAATAATGATGGTACATTGTGTTTATGCATAGATCATCGCATGCTTGACAAAGCTACAATAAATAATAAGTATCTTTTAACATGTATTGATGATCTTTTTTATCAAATTAGGTGAGTTGTATTTTCTAAGATTGATCTAATATTTGGATATCATCAGTTGAGAATTAGGGATGAAGATATCTTTAAGACTACTTTCAAAACTAGATATGGACATTATGAGTTCACAGTTTTACCCTTTGGCTTAGTAAATGCACCTATAGCATTTATGAACCTTATGAATAACGTATTTTGGGATTGTCTAGATAATTTTTTCTTGGTATTCCTAGATGATATTTTGATATATTCAAATAATGAGGAGGAACATTGTAGGAATTTAGAGATAGTTATACAAAGACTTAGAGAACATAATTTGTATGGAAAACTCTCTAAGTGTACCTTCTTTCATAAGAGAGTACATTATCTTGAGCATGTGATTTAAGCAAAACGTATTTTAGCAGATCCAACTAAAATCAAGTGTTAGAATGACCAATGCCCAAGAATGTATCTGAGGTTAAGATTTTTATGGGTTTGGGGAGATACTATAGAATTTTTTTTGCAAACTTCTCCAAGATAGCCTTTCCTATTACTTCTTTATACAAGAAAGGGGAAAATTTTGAATGGAAAGAGAAGTGCCAAGTAGCCTTTGACCTACTTAAAGAAAAGTTGACCACTACACTGATTCTAAAAGTACCAAATCCTAAGGGTGACTTTATTGTTATCATAGATGCATTAGGAGAAGGCTTAGTAGTGTGTTATAATGTATGAAGGACAAGTAATTGCTTATGAGTCAAGGAAATTGAAACCTTATGAGAAATATTATGTGTCACATGATTTGGAATTAGCAGTAGTGGTTCATGCATTGCAAATGTGGAGACATAATTACTTGTTAGGGAAACCTTTTGAGATGAATTCTGGTCATCATGGGTTAAATTACCTATTTAATTAACCTAATTTGAATGCAAGAAAGAGAATATAGTTGGATTTAATAGTTGATTATGACTTCAATATCATTTATATTAAAGGAAAACAAAATTGGGTTTTCGATGCCTTGAATCGAAGACATCATATTTCCTTGATAGTGACAATTCAAACTCACTTTAAAGGTCAAGTTTTCCAGAAATGCAAAGAGGATGAGTACTATATGCAAGTTAAGCAAGCACTCACAAGAAATCTGTAAGATGCTAGGTATGAAGGTTTTCATTTTGAACCTAATGGATTACTTAGATATAAGGGGAGAATGTATGTATCTAATGTAGAGGAGTTAAGAAAGGGTATGTTCAGGATCATGATGGGCCAAAAAGTGGCAATATGATGGGTATTTGTAAGGTATGTGGTTGATGACTTTTTTTTACCTAAAATTGATTAAATGAAAAGGGTTTTTAAAGGAGATTCTTAGCTTTCCACCAATATAAATTATGCTTTACTTTGAATTTAATAAATAATTATTATTCATTTTCTATTTGAATTATGACTAAAGTCTTGATTGATAGGCTGATTGAAAAACATGTATAGCTTTTAAATTGTATCACGTTTTTGATTCCAAAACATGCATCACATTCTAGCTTCACATACTATAGGATTAAAAAAAGAAAAATTGAATTTCATGAAGTTTGACCAAGTTAGGTGGCCAGACATACTAGTTTTATATTTTTTAAAAGTTGTAATAAAAAATTCATAATTAATTTACTTGGAAAAAAATTACAAAAATATGCATCACATCTACATAAGCTTCTACTTATGTCTAGAATATTATAAAAAATATTATCATTTTATTGTGGTTAGGGTGGTCAGGAAAAAACCTACTTGTTTATTTTTTCCTTGAAATTTAAGTACTCACTGTTGAAATTCCAAATTTTTCACCAAATAGATTTTTGTTTTTAAAAAAATAAACCTAGTAGTTTAGAAACTACATTCAATTTTCTATAGATTCTATTCTCACATATTTTTGAAATAATATAGACAACTTATTCAAATTTTTACGTCAAGTTTCCTAACTCTAATTTTTCTAAATTTTTTGCCACTTAAGGGCCTATTTTTTCCATGATGATCCTGCACATACCCGAAATCTAGTATGGAAAGAAGTTCATGAAGTGTCATACTCTAGACACCCTAGAGTGATGAAAATGTTGGTAGATGTAAAGCCACTATACTTTTGGAAGGGAATGAAAGGAGATGCTACTAGATTTGTGGCAAGGTGTCTTGAATGTTAAAGGGTGAAGGAAGAGCATCATCATCCCGCAGGTTTTTTATACTCACATGATATACTGAAGAGAAAGTGGCAAGTCATAAGTATGGAAGTTTTGCAAGGATTTCCTATGTCAAGAAATGAGCACAATCCCATTCCTGTGGTTTTAGATAAGATTACTAAGGTATCAAATTTTATACCCAAAAATCTAACTAATTGAGCACCTATCATAGAAAGGAAATTTGTGCAAGAAGTTTTTAGGATACATGGAATTCTTGAGAAGATAATCTTGAATAGGGATGTATGAGTCACTTCAAGCTTTTGTAAAACCTTAAATCATGTATTGGAAGACCTAATTAGAATGTATTACATGGATCGACAATACAAGTGGGAAGATTACTTACCTTTGGTGGAATTTTCTTACAATAGTTCCTACCATTCCTCAATAAAAATGGATCCTTATGAAGCATTATATGGTTGAAAGTGTCGAACCACTATAAGTTGGGATAGAATTGAAGATAGAGTGAGCCTTGGGCCAACAATTCTGGATGAAATAGAAAAGAAACTAAGGATTGTTAAGCAAAGATTAGTTGAAACTAACGATAGACAAAAAAATATATGTTGATGCTAAGAGAGTACCTCAATGTTTTGTAGGAGGTAACAAGGTGTTATTGAGAGTGAAACCTCACAAGATTTCAATCAAATTTGAGAATTATTCCAAATTAACTCCATGATACATAGGACCTTTTGAGATTCTTGATGAAGTGAATCTGGGAGCTTATCAAATTGTGTTTCCGCCAGCTCTTGCCATGACGCATAATGTATTTCATGTGACATACCTAAAGAAGTATGTGCAAGGTGATAATCATGTGATTGATTGGAATGCTTTATAGGTATAGGACCCCAGAGACGTAACTCTCGAGCCTATCAAGGTGCTTGAAACATGTAAGCTTCACTTGTGTAATAGAGAATTTTTGTAGTGAAAATTCCACTATGACTAGTATGCCGAAGACTCTTCTACTAGGGAAGACTATACTAAGATACAACAAAAGTTCTCACATGTTTTTCATTTTTTTGAAAGTACTTGAAAACAATATGTTGTTTTTGTGTATGGTTTATATTGCTACATAAAATTATCAGGGATGATGATTCATAAGGGGGGAGTATGTTACAACCAAATTTTGTATTTACTCTTTACTATTACTATGTAGGGTAAAGATTGCATGTGTGAATGTACATAATTCTGATTGCGAATATATGTGCTTGCACTTTGTTATCAATGAATTGTGAATCAATGTTATTTCATTTAATGTTATGTAATGGAATGCATATATGTGAAGTGGATGGCTATTGAATTCAATATTCTAACTATGGACAAAATATTGTTAAAGAATAGTTTTTTGAATAGTTGACTACCGTGGGAATGTGTTAGTTGGATGTAGGTATATGATCAATCCTCTAGGTGCAAGGGGAAGTATCCCTTAGGAGAAGATCTTGGTTGGGTAATTAGTAACGTAACCTAACTGAGCTTATACACACACTCATAGTAAAATGGTTGAGTAAATTTATTTTGTCAAGAATTGGTAAGTCATCCATAGTATGATGTGTTTGCATTAGTAAGGGTATTGATTACTATAGAGCACATTATTGGATGATGTTTATATGTTTAGAGCTTATGATTTCTTCCCTATATTACTATGCTTGTATTGATGAGAACACATGTGGAATGTATGTATATGTATACATATGCATGTCCATGATAGACCATACACATGAAGTAACACATACATGGGAGTACATGGGTAGATGTACCTATGTAAACTTATGAACAAGCTGCTTATGAGCATGGAGCTATCAAATGGACAATATGACATGCATGTGTATATGTATAAATATATCACACATCTATTCGCTATCAGCACAATAGTAATTATGTATATGCTTGATTGTGAAATTGATTGCATGTATATATATAAGACATTTACATATATCCATATGTATAGATGTATTGATACAAATGTATGTTTGGAAAATGGACATGCCCATATGAATGTATCAATATATGCACACATACATATACATGTACATAGAAATATATATCTATACATATATATATATATATATATATATATATATATATGAGTATTATTATTATTTGAATGTTAACTTGTTAATGTTCATTTATATATCAAATGTATACATAATTTATGACATGGTATATATATATCTATAATATAGCATTAATGCTATTTAAATGACACATATATGTATATTGGTGTATGGGCACCAAAGAAAAAAATAATAATTAAGGGATTTTGATATATTTTAGTGTGTTGAATATTTTATTTTGTTAAATAAGACCTTAATAGACCATTTTATAATGTAATTAGTCATTTTAGAGGTCATTAGGAGCTTGGGGAGCTTAATTTGAAAAATTGATAAAATTGTCAAAATGTTGTCAAGGAAAATTCCAAAAATGTAAGAAATATGGAAGCCCAATGGTCATGGGAATTAAAAATGAAGTTAGGATAGTTTTTTAGGAGGGAAAAATTTTAAATATGAAAATGCATTCGATGTAAGTCTCTCTAATTGTTCATTTTTTAGAAGAAAGCAATTGAAACTCCCATTTTTTAGTGTTTTTTCTATAAAATTGCTGCTCCTCAGGCCTGTACAGTTCCATACAAAGGATTCATGATCCAAAAGTTATATAATTGGTTTAAGGTGGTTGTTATGTTCCTCTTGGACTTTGTTTGATCAAATTTCATAATGTTTCAAGGGTTTTATAGTCTTTTTATTGGGAACAGGTTTGTTCCTTGTTTGATGGTGTGAACTCATTTAAGATGTTTTCTTGGCTCATTCCACCTCTTTTAATCACTATGGATTAGTGGAATGGGCACCATTAAATTAGTATTAGATTTTGTGATGAGATTAGGAGGAGGGGACGCTTCCCTAGTGGTATTTGAATGTACTGGGCCTTGAAAATGGTGGTTTTGAGTGGTAGGTTGGTGAAATTGCTTTAGATAAGGCTAGGAGGTGATGGAATTAGCATGTGAAGGAATAATTTTTTTTTTGAAGCATTTACAAAGTGAGAGAAGTTTTGCAATGGTGATTTTCAATAAACCCCTCCTAAAACTAGGAAAAATGATATTTTGGTAACTTGGTGGCTTAGTGGGTGTTTCCCTTCTTGAAAATGGTTGATTTTGGTTATTTGAAACCTGTTGAGAAGGTCTAATCAAAGTTATACAATTGGGAAGGTGATTACATAGGGGTTACTTTGTAAAATTGACCTAATTGAAGGTCTACAACATCGTAGAAGCACCAATTTGAGGGTTTTGTTCCAAAAAAACTATTTGAGATTTAGTGACATGTTGTATAAGGACATAAAGGGTGTCTAAAAGTGTATTTTTTAGTGGGTTTGATATTGGATTGGGGAGTTGAGGTCAAGAAACCTCTATTGGAAACCTACAAGGAAGACTAGGTGAAATTGTGAAGAGTTGGTGTGATAAACTATAAAGGGTTGTAAAGTTGTTTCAAAGGTCTTAAATTGTGATTTTAAGTTGAGTTACCCCCTACTCTACATCAATTTCTATTAGAGCATAGGTATCATATTCTTTGAGGGTGAGAAGTGAGAAATTGAAGAATCAAAATGCCTCATAAGGGTAACAATATGGCGAGGAAGATGCAAGAAATGGAAGAGAAGACTGGGAGAGATATTATGAAGTTGAAAGAACCACAAAATATATTGGCAACAAGACTAGAAATTGTTAAAATAGATTAGAAAAAAGGTGTGGTTGTAAGTGATGAAAGTGACTCTGAAGAGGAAGATGATGAAGAGTATGAAGATATGGAAGAAGAGTTGGATCCTAAAGAGAAAAAGATGGAAATGCTACTAAAGGTAGTTAAAGGAGGTAAACATAAGGTAAAAATTGATTTTCCCATGTATGAAGGTAATCTTAATGATGAAGAGTTGCTAGATTGGATTGTATCTTTGGATAACTACTTTGAATGTGAGGGTGTACTTGATGAAGAAAAGGTGAAGATTGCAAAAAACCAAATTGAAGGGGCATGCATTAGTATGGTTGGATTATGAACAAGCTGAAAGGAGAAGAATAGGTAAGGCTAAAAAAATTTCTTGGGAGTGAATGGTGGCCAAATTGAAAGGCAATTTTTTTCCAAGTGATTATGCTATTCAAATGTCTAAAAGGATTCAAGATTTGAAACAAAAGGAAATGGAGGTTAATACTTACAAGTTAATGATTTTTATAAGTTGAGAATAAGGGAAGGTCACATGGTTGATGATGTAGAAAAGGTGGCTAAATATCTCAATGGGTTAAGGTTTAACATCCAGGATGAGTTGAGTTTGCACAATCCAAAGACCATTGAAGAATGCTACCAGATGGAAATAAGGGATGAAGAGAAACTAAAGAGAAGGAAATTAAGGAAAATAAGAGGATGAGGCAGCACTTCAAGAGGAAGAGGCACATTTAACACTCCAAGGAAGCCATAAGAAAATAAAAAATAATCAAGCAAGGTGCATGAACAAGTTTCCGATCAAAGGGGTGGATTTAGAGGCTCTAGAGGAAGATATGGTGGAGGTAGAAGTTAAAATATATTTTCAAGAAGGTGTTACAACTGTAATTAGTTTGGGCATCCAACATATAAGTGTCTTGAAAATAAAGGCTCTACTTCAAGTGGAGGTGAAAGAAGGAATCAGTTGGTGCACGAAGATGATTGTGAAAGTGTGAATTCTCCAAATCACATTGACGCTCTAGAAGTTGGGGAGTCATTCATGGTGAGAAGAACATTACTCCAAGCATCCAAAGACAAGGAGATGGCTCAATGAAGACAATTGTTCAAGATGTACCATATAAAAATGGATCATTAACATTTTCATGGTATTTTAGGTCTTTCTCCTGTAATGTTTGACTTGTCTTGCTTTGATTTGATGTTGCAATGTAACTTAAGCATTCATATTAGGTCCTAAGTATTCAAATTATTACATCTTGTAAAGGCGTTGTGAAGTGTTGTAACACATTTCTACACTTTTCTACACTCTTTTAATTATAATTCACCTAAAAATCACCTTTTCATCACATGTCAAGTCCTATTCTAAAGTGTTGTAAAGTCTTGTAACAAGATTCCACACTTTTCTAGGCTTAATTTCATTATTTACACATTTCTTATGCTTTATTTGATACCTTTATGCACTCACAAGACTTAATTAAGTTTTTTTTTTTAATGTAAACCTGAAAAATAACATTAAATATGACTTAATTCTTGACACCCACTTACAAGCCCAAGGTGGGACCCATTCGCCAAGGATGGCGAATGAGTCCCTCTTCACTCCAAATTCAAAATAATTCAAATTTTCTTTCAATTTTTTATTTAAAAATACCTTATGTCAGCCTGTGATGAGGTATTATTGGGTTATTAGGGCATAACTATGTATAAATAAGTGTTTTTCTCCTCATTTTACATCTCCCCAATCTCCTCATTCACTTGCATTCATTCAACATCAATTAGCATTCAAACACTTTACATCATTTAATCAAGCATTCATCAAGCATCTTGGAGTAGCCATTGACATATCTTCAAATTTCTTCAACAAGGTTGTGGTGAGTTTAGGACATTTTCATTTTTTTTATTCATCATTCCTTGTTCATTTTATTTCATTTCTCCATTAAGGGTTTGATTACCAAAGTGGGATTTCACCAAGGAAAATCCCTATACTCTAACCCTTAATGATTTTTCCCCTCTTGCATGTGTGTTTTTAGACTTATGAATGCAGATTTATCAAGAAATTAGGTGTTAAAAGGTGGTCAACAAAGTGTTTCAAGTCAACTAAACCCTATTTCAAGCTTGGAGACAACCTATAGTCCATTTTCTACAGATTTGACTCTGTCAACCTGACAAGAAGACAAGTGCAGATATGAAGCTACAAAATTCACCTTTGATTTCATAAATTTTTGGAGGAATGATTCACCATTAGTGGAGAATTAGTCCCACCTTAAGGCTAAATAAATTAATTTTGTTAGATTCCTGTTCTCGAGAGTTGGAAACCCGTTTCAGGAGATTTTACCAATAGGAGGACTGATTCGCCATTAGTGGTGAATGAGTCCCATTGGTGATTTACACTAATTATTGTAAGCTTTTAGATCCTTCCAAATTCAACATTCATTTCCCAAGTGCACTTTGATTAGCCTCTTTCAGTTCTTTTTTGCATTTGTTCATGTTTTAGTTCATTCTTGCATACCTCACTATGTTTTCAAACATTAAATATTACATTAGTTTTGCATTAATAATCCATCAATTACATCATTTAGTTGCATCTACATCATTGAATTTAGACCTAATTACATCATGCAATCCTCTATTTGAGTGAACCATCACAATTTTGGGGTTTTATATCTCTCCTTTTAGGTGAAAGATCCTAAGAGTGAAATAGAAGCACATAAAATTAACAAAATTGTTGGTTCACAAGATCAGCTACAAATGCAAAGGAAATGTATGTAAGGTAGTGATAGATTATAGTTCTACTGATAAAATTACTTGATTTTTAGATTGGTGGCTATAAGGATAGGGTTCTTTGTGATGTTTTACCAATGGATTGTTTCCATCTACTCCTTGGAAGACCATGGAAATTTGATAGACACACTTTATGATGGTAGAGCTAATACTTAAACCATTGAGAAGGATGGTATTACTTTCACACTAACACCATTGCAACAGGATGAAAAAGAAAATGGAAATGCAACACAAGCGATTATGTTTGGCAAGAAGGAGTTTGTGAATAAAGAGGAAGAAAAGAAGATATAAGTTGCAATCACTCCAAGGTTTGAAATTGTGAAGGCAATAAATTGGAAGAATGACTCAAGATTGGAAGGGAGACGTGATATGGTTGTGTCAAGGATAGTTCAAGAGAAGGTCAAGGATGAATTCCTTGTGAAGACACAAAATGAGTTAGAAAAAAGGGATGCAATTCTGATAGGGACTGTAATATGTCCATTGAGAGAAAACAAGGTGAACATGCAGTCTAGTACTATCAGAATAGAGGATGGTAAGTCTAATAGAATAGAGGTTTTAAGGGTAGAGAACTCAGGGACAGTGATGAAGAAAAAAAGTGGAATGAAACAAGATGAATGGAAGGGATAGTTGGATGAATTTGAGTATGATTCAAGGCTAAGAGAGAGGACAATTAGAGACGGAGTTGGGAAAGGATTATTTGCAGGAATAAAGGAAAGTTTTACATTAGTTTCAAATGTTAGGAAGCTCAAAGCATGTTCATCATATCAGTTTGCAAGGTTGAAGCATTTCCAAGTTGGAAACAAGTTCATGAATGTCAATCATAGTGCAAGTTTTCAGGGTTTACCAGTTAAAGGCATGAAGTATTCAGTTGTGGAAAAGTTGTGTATCTAAGGGTTAATTTTAAGTTTAGTTTATCAAATGAACTGAAAGCATAAACCCAAAGAAATAATGAAGTGCAAAGGAACAATAAGCAAAAAACACATAAAATAGAACAATCTCACCCAATGTTTTCATTCTCCATGGCTGATCTCCATTACACCTTCTAACTTGCTGATTTGTGTTTCCCTCAGATTGAACGTGCGAGCAATCCTTGACGAAGTCCTACACAAGCTTTGAAGGATTTTCTTCTAAAATACCTATGCCTATGACAATATGATTGAAATTCCTATGCCTAAAATATGCCAAGGCTAAGTGGAATAAGGTAATAAAATGCTGCAATGTATGTAAAATCTCTAAATATGTCAGTGCATAATCTAAAAATGAGAACAAAATAGCATTTTATAGAAAATTCCATTTTGAATGGACATACGAGATTGATTGTTAATAGAGACCTAAAATCAGAGGTTCAAATTAAATTTGATAATCCCTAATTAGGGTTAGGGAAAAATCATTAAGTGAGTGGGCAATATTTCATCTAAGAGAATCAAATCGGCAGTGGAGAATAAATGAGATAATTAATTCGAAAATAAAGATTTTTGAAAATCAAGAAGATAAGAGTTCAACTGAAGATTAGATTCAAAAAATCAATAATCTACCCGACTACTTGATTTTTGGAGGAAAGTTACCAATTTGAATTAAATTAATTCAAAATATGGATTTTGTGACATAATAAATAATTGATTTTCAAATTATTTACCAAAATGGACTATCAGTCAAGAATGTGATGACATTTTAAATAATTTCATTTATTTAAAATGAGATGAATATTAATTTCAACAATTAAATAATTAAAAATAATTATTTAATTTAGCGGATAAGATTAATTAATTAAATAAATTACTCAATTCATTTAATTATGACAATTAGTGGCATATTAAATAAATAAATAAAACTTATTTATTTAATAATCAGGAAGAAATGACTGAAGAAGGGTAATTAAATAAATTTAGAAATTTATTTAAGTAGGGGAAGACGTAGATAATTAATGACGCATTTAATAAATACATAAGATTTATTTATTTAATAATCATGAAGAATAAAAGGACATAATTAAATGTCATAATTATACTAGGACGAAAGTGGTAAAAACAGATCTTGCAGGCCTAGGTCATTTTTAAGTGTCTACATTTTTCCCCTCTTTGTCATAATATAGCATGTCGCATTGTGACAAAGAAAATAAGTCAAATCCATGCCCCAGTGGTGGTGTAGAGTATCAATGCCCCCTCGGGAAATTTTTCAAATTTTGGGTCAGCGGCAGAAAAATTTGCAAAGGGTCCTGATAAGTCAATTTGATGACTAGAAAAATAATGGCGCAAACGGTTTTGGGTTCTGACATGTTTAAGGTAGCCAATGGGGTGGTCAAAGTTGGTTAAATGAGCCTCCAGTAATAACCTAGTTGACAAATGCCAAATTGACTTTATAAATAGGTTGACAAAGGGGTAAAATTCAATTCATTCTTACTATTTACATTGCAAATTTTGAGAGCTCAGAGGGAAAAGGATAGCAGCAAGGATGGTGATTCCAGTGATAGAGCATCATGGCAAGATCGTGCAGACCTTCAGGTAGCCAGAGGGCTCAGAGCCAGCGGTATGTACCCCTATCGACTTTTGTAATTTTTTTGTTTTGCATGCCAAAACTAGGTTTCTAGGGGAAACAACGAATGTGTCGTGAAACATATGCATTCGCATAAGTCACATTCACCTTCGCATTCGATGCATTTGATGCGTCGCGATGCAAGTGCAATGGTAAATTAGGGGAGATCGAGGTTTTGAGCCGCATTTGCCAAAAATTGTGATGCATTCACCTTTTTGAGTCGCATTTGATGGTTGGAATGTCATATTCGTCATTTTGCAATGCAATTTCCTATTTAACTGATGCATTTGAGTGGAATGACACAAGTGTCAAATTTCATGATGCAAATGCTCTGATGCGACACATTTGAGCAACCAAACGATGCAATTTTTATGTTGCGATGCATTTGAAGTACAAAATGACACATTTGATGTTTTGCGACGCATTTGAATTTGACTTTGACTAGGGATGGTTTTGATAATACTGATAGTTGCCTAGAAGGTACTGACGTGGTGTTTGGCTTTTGTGCATAGACAAATTTCTCTGATTTACACTTGAGAGAGTAGACCGATGACCTTCTAGTTTGCCAATCAGCTGAGCCTACAAGAGCGGCGATGACTGATGTCACTGGGTTTGTTTTATGTCACTTATATGCCTGCTATTTCAGGAAAATAGGGTACTACTGACTACATTGTGTGAGCATTGGCATTCTTAGACATGTTCTTTCCACCTACCGATGGGTGAGGTGACCATTACTCTGGAGGACATCTAACACATTTTATGAGTGTCGATCCGAGGAGAGCGGATCGTTTACAACCCTCACCATGGCGAGCAAAATTTCTGGGAATATTACTAAGATGAGGGTGCAAGACTCGACATCCAGGGATACGAGATCTAATGGGAGTTCATGGTGGAGCACTATGATCATTTTGATGCATTCCTAGCAAATATTATTGGTGGTATTTTGATTCCTGACCGTCAAGGAGATGGGTTCCCTATTGGCTAGGGAGACATCTTGGTTGGGATGAGATGAGATAGGACAATGTATGCCTAGGGCCCATGTTTATTGGGCACATTCTACAACCAGTTGCATGAGGTCGTCTACCAGAGAGCAGAGAGTATATCTTGTGGTACCACCCTGATGATGATTTGGGCCTGGGAGCACATAGCCATATTTCGACCACCGATTCAAAGACCACAATTGGAAAAGGGGATGCCCTATGCCTATTATTATTCCAGTACCTTACAGTAGACCCATATGGGCAAGATAGGTTGGTGGCAGCATCGAATTGACATGATGGTGTCCTTTACCTAGTGACCCTACAAAGATTGCAAGTAGTGGGACGATGAGGTGGACCATCTGAGCCTATGCCGATGATATCAGTATTTGATTAGTAGGACCGTATAGAATCAGCTGATCATCGAGATGTATTTGTCACAGTGTGTCCTTACACAATTCAGAGAGTAGTATGGTGTACCTACAGGGACAGCCGAGTACATTCGATCATTCAGAGATTATTCTTAGGGGTCATCCATTCTAGTAGCCTTCGTTGAGTAGTAGATTGATGGGCTAGGAGCCCAGCCCTGTGGATGGAGAGGTGTGATTTCTGATCCTGGGACCATAGCAGATTACAATCTATGGTGGCAAGCACATAGACTAACTCCATTGATAGATCTTGATGGGCCAGCACCTATGGATAAGCGGTCAGTGATACCTCATGTGCCAAGAGCTAGGTGAGGAGGTAGGGACGGTGACCGAGGAAGAGGCTGAGGGAGAGATGGAGGTAGGGGGAGAGATGGGAGCTGGGACAGAGGTAGAGATGGGAGTAGAGATAGAGGTTGGGGTGGAGATGATGGAGGAGATGGCTAGAGGCACCAGAGATATGGTTAGAGATAGGACCAGAGGGTGCACCCATGTGTGGTGAGGGTAGAATTAGATGCTATCCCTGAGGCAGCCAAGGAGGGGGAGAGAGAGGAGGATGTAGCCGAGGTAGAGGTAGAGGTGGAGAGATGGGAGGAGGATGTGGTAGAGGCGGAGGTGGAGGTGGTGGAGGTCAGACAGGAGGAGAAAAGACAGGAGGAGGATGCGCCTTGAGATGAGGGAGTCGGTGGAGAGGATGTGGTCAAGGATGAAAATGATGAGGATGATGCCATGGATGAGGCCGAGAGACTCCTTAGATGGTAGATGGTGGAGGGAGAGGAGGAGATACCATCCTCCTCGAGATTGTCCCAAGATTCCATGATAGATTAGATGGTGGCGGATTTACAGAGGAGACTAGATGAGAGCATGGCACAAGTCAGAGCACTATAGTCAAAGCTAGAGGTGGCTCGAGTAGAGCGGGATCAGGTAGTGATCTACCAGTAGGACTCAGCTCAGTGGTGTGTCGAGTTTGCAGTGTTATGCACAAGGCCCTATAGGGATATTTCTCGCAAGTTAGTGAGGATGAGCATGAGACTGGGATAGTATAGGACTTTATATGAGTAGGAGGTGCCTTCTAAGCGACAAGATCTGACACTGTCATGCTCAAAGACAAGGACATGTAGTGGACACAGATCAGGGAGTGTCAGTGGCAGCCAGAGTCACACTAGTGTAGGAGGATCCACCTCTGTAGGGTACACATCATGGCACAAGTCCCACCACTCATGCAGGCATGCCTCAAGTCACCATTCAAGCAATAGTCACAAGTCTATTAGTTCAGTGCAGAGGTCAGTATAGAGGCAGTCTCCATTGGAAGATCCTTCTACCTCTCAGAGTCAGGCCACAGTGATATCACAAGTGTCTATGACCGTGGAGATGATGTCATCAGTGTCAATTCCATTGGTTGCATAGGAAGAGGCTGCTACAGTTTCGCCCATCATTTCAGTGCCAGTCATAGTGCTCTAGCCACCACACTCTTCACCACAAGGGGATGATGAGATTCTACCCTAGGGGCCTGTTTGTTACTATGACACATTATGTATAGACTATTGAGCCTTCGAGATCCTTTTTGGGATATCTCTTGACTTTATCCTGTGACATTGTACATTTTTGAGATGATATTATATGATGATGCAGTTTTGATGCAGCCTACATGTGTGTTATGTGATGTTCTTTGATTTATGCATTATGATATATGTGATGTATGATGTTGATTTATGATGGATCATGTATGTCCTATGATGCTTACTTATGATTATGAAACCATGATGATGCAATGCTTACTTATATGTGATGATGATGATAATGATATGCATAATGTATTTAGTTGAATGGATGTCATGTTGGTGATTATGTTAATGCAATGTTTATGATTATGTATATGATTTATTGTTATGGATGATGTATGTATGTAGCTAATGCAATTTTTATATGATCATGTATGCACTTACGTTTTTGTATGTCATAGGATATTATCGTGAGATGGACAAGAGAAGATGACCAAAATGATGAGAGAATATGATCAGACCGAAGGAGATGCATATTAGTTCCTAGACCAAATCCTTCAAAACTTTACCATAGGACTCTAATATTTATTGCTCTTAATCATCATTGGGTAGACTCTTGTAATGGACAACAAACACTATGACATGGCATAGATCAAGGTGGGAAAGGTTGTACCATCACATAAGACAAGCAGTCATAGACAAGGATGATCATGACTCAAACTAGAGTGTGATTGCCCCAGTCTTTTTGTCATAATCAACCACAAGCAGAAAAGAACAAGGACAATTCACAAAACGTCGTTACTTCTCTAAATCTTGTTTCCAGGACATCCTTGAGAAACTAGCAACATGATTTTGCAAAATGTAAAATAGAGCCCTTATCATGATACGTCACTATTTTTCTAAATCCCCAAATCAGAACCTCACTGAGAAACTAGTAATCGTGTGTGTCAATTGTCATCATACATCACCGCTTCTCTAAACCCTGTTATTGGGATCTCGCTCAAAAACTAATAACATGATAAAAAGCCAAAAGACAAGTGCCTAGTGTTTTCCAAGTGCTTCTAGATATCCATCATTTTAATATCAAAATGTCAGGTTTGATGATGATGAGATGCTAGAGTGTCAAAGTTTTGATGATGCCCAGATGACAAATGTCAAAAATTGTCAAATTTAGGAAGGACACATCCTGAATAATGTTGACGTCTAGAGGATTACACCCCTAAAAGTCAAAAGGGGTCCCTCAAAATGATGAAAATGCCTAGGAAGGACATATCCTAAGGCATAAATGACAAAGTTTGTTCTTCAAAAGGACACATCTGAAGAATATTGATGTCAAGAGGAGTGATCCTTAGATGTCAGGAGGATCCCTCAAAATGTCGAATGACATTGATGATGCCTAGGAAGGACACATCCTAAGGCATGAATGGTAGAGGTTATCTTTCAAAAGGACACATCTGAAAGCTAACCAAGAGTTGATAGTTTGACAGGTTATGATGATTTGACTTTCTTTTGACCGAGTTTGACTTGTGTTGACCATATGTTGATATTGTCATGATGATATGATTGTCATGTTTGAATAAATGATTGACATACTTTGTTTTAATGATTTTTTTGTCTTGAAGACCTTTTGACATGTGTGCTAGTGTGATGCCATGAACCCTAATGGACTAACCTAGTGTGGCCTTGGGGGCTCATCGACAGATGGCCTTGCCTATGTCATGCACTCAGAGACCTCATAGTTTGACACGACCAATGAATTTGTCTTGATGACTAAAGATTGTGTCATGATTTTATTTTTACAAACCTAAAAGGACTAACGTAATGTCTTGAGGACTCAAGTATGAGTCTTTCCTACATAGGAAATGCACAAAGACAATGTAGTTCAGATGGATGACAAAGACTGATTGATTGTCATCACAGATTTGAGAAGAGATGACTCTATGTTTGACATCTTGTTGTGGTTTCCTTCAGGACATTTTTCAATTTTTAAGTCTTTCTTCAAGACATTTTGCGATGTTTTTGGTCTTTCTTCAGGACATTTTGCAATGTTTTTGGTCTTTTATCATGACTTTTTGCAATGTTTTTGGTCTTTTTTTAGGACTTTTTGCGATGTTTTTGGTCTTTTTTTAGGACTTTTTGTGATGCTTTTGGTCATTACTTAGGAATTTTTTCCATGTTTTTGTCTTTTTTCATGACTTTTTTCCAATTTCCAAAACCATGTGTGACATCCACTATAGTTACATGATAAAATTTTTGCCCCCAGTCAGGTCCAAGACTTAGCCAATTTTAAGAGACATGAAAGGGATGTTGTCGGTGTACTAGATGGACAATCATCAAGACTTGATGTCAACCATTTATCAATCATGAAGGGAAGGGTATAATGTCATGGCGATTAGCATGATAATGGTAGGAAATGCATTTCATCCTTGGCCAAGGCAGACAAAGTGACAGCATATGGTAGAGCAATGAATGATTATGAATGGCACCTATTTGTCAGGTTTTCACCATGGTACTTATCCAAAGCGCCTATTTTCCAGGTTTTCACTGTTGGACGAATCATTTTTCTTTACTATTTTTGTCATTTTTAAAAAAAAAATTGGTGTTTCCAGGATGCCTGTTTACCAGGTTTTCATCAAGGCAACAATTTTTTTATCATTTTTCAATTTTTTTGTATTTTATGATTTTTAGCTCGATCTCCTAATGCTATGCGTAGAAATTTCAGAGATGTAAACTATTGATAGGCTCTATCAATTGTTCTCCATTTGGAGTTGCCAGCTGATAGGCTCCAGAACCAAAAGAAGATATGATGATGTAAGGACCCAACTAGTTTGGTTCAAACTTTCCTAGATTTTCTCTGTCAACCTGGTTCTTAGGGTTCTACATGAGAACTTGGTCACCAATGTTAATGTTCCTGACCATAACCTTCTTGTTGTAACTGCGACAGAGACGGTTCTGATATGCTTGTAGATGGTACAGGGAATTTTTCCTTCTTTCTTCTAGCATCTCTAGCTCGTGCAGGCGTGATTGTATATACTCCTCTTCATCAATTAAACCCTTCAAGGAGACTCATAATGAAGGAATTTAAACCTCAATGGGCAAGATGGCCTCAGTGTCAAAGACTAGGGAAAATGGAGTGGCTCCTATAGGCATACGAATGCTAGTGCGGTAAGCCCACAGAGCAGGGTTGAGTTGTATATGCTAGTCACAGCCAGTGTCACTGAGAGTCTTTTTGAGGATTTTAACAATGGTTTTATTTAATGCCTCAACTTGACCTTTTCCTTGTGGGTAATACAGGGATGAAAAATGGTGTTGGATGTGAAATCACTCACATAACTCATGAATGTCTTGGTTTTTGAATGGACGTCCATTGTCAGTGATGATGGATTGTGGAAGGCCATACCAGAAAAAATGTAGTTAAGAATGAACTTGGATATTTGCTTGTCAGTTATGTATGTTAGAGGGATGGATTTGATACACTTCGTAAAATACTCAGTGGTGGTGATGATGAATTTGTGGCCATTGGATGAGGTCGGATGGATCTTACCCATGAGGTTGAGTCCCCATTGAGCGAAGGGCCAAGGAGAAGTGATCAGCTGAAGTTTCTACACTAGAGCATGAATCAAATCACTATGAATCTAGCATTTGCGACAAGCCCTGACATATTCTATTACATCTTTTTCAACGGTCGGTCAATAGTAACCAAGTCTTGTTACTTTCTTGGCTACAATAGGACCACTTGAATGAGACCCACATATACCGTCATGTACCTCGTGTAAGGTTGTACATGCTTCATTGCTGTTGAGACATCTAAGGAGGGTGTCATCAGAGCTACAACAGTAAAGTTTGTCACTGACGATGGCATATCTTGTGGATTTTTGGATGAAGGAATTCCTCTAGTTTTTGAACGGGTTACGTGGAATGGTTTGAGACTTAAGGTATTCATAAATATCCTGGTACTAGGGAATGTCAGGACCAACAAGTTTGCAAACCATCTCTAACTCTGGAATGTCATAGGGAGGGATCAACAATTGATCTATTAGGAATTCTAGCTGAGGTAGATTGCTTGGTATGTCAAGGAGAGAGCCTATTGTATCCATGCCATCTACCACTTTGTTTTGTGCTCTTGGAACTTGTTCAAAAGTTACCATATGAAAGTACATTTGGAAACTGTCAACCATCCATTTGTAGGGCATCAACTTCTCATCTTTTGTGTCATATTCATCATTAACCTAGTTGATCATGAGCTGAGAATCCCCATAAACATGTAGTGCTCTGATTTTCTATTTTATTTCCATTCTTAGCCCTATAACTAGTGCCTCGTATTCTGCCACATTATTTGTGCATGGGAAGGAAATTCAGAAAGACTTAAGAATGGAGTCTCCTTGAGGGGTGATGAATAGGATTCCTACCCCTGAGCCATGATTTGTGTGTGATCTGTCAAAGTAGAGTCACTAAGTTGCCTTAGGTTCCGTATGGAATATCAACTCATCTGGAAAATCTGCCACTACAGGTGATCATTTTGCAAAGGTGCATCCGCCAACTGGTCTGCAATGACTTGTCCTTTTATTTCCCTTCTTTCTACATACTGAATATCATATTCACTCAGAATCATGACTCATTTTTCCAGACGTCCTATTAATGCTGCCCAACTTAACAAATATTTGAGGGGGTCAATCTTTGCTACTAGTTGTGTCTGATGGCTTAACATATAATGTTTTAGCTTCTGTGTTGCAAAGACCATGGCTAGGAAAGCTTGTTCAATTGGTGTGTAGTTCAGTTCATACCCAACCAATGTCTGACTGATGTAATATATAGCTCTTTCTTTTTTGTCTTGGTCATTCTGTGCTAGTAATGCCCCCAGTGCTAAGTTAGTTGTCGATATGTATAGGATCACTGGCTTTCCATGAATGGGAGGCATGAGGACTAGCATTGACAGTAGGTAATCTTTGATTTTTTGAAAGGATTCTTGACATTTATCTATCCACACAAAGGGGATACCCTTGCGCAATAGGTATTGGAATGGGTGACACTTGTTAGCCAATTGGGCTATGAAGCACCAAATAGATTGTACCTTGCCTTGTAGAGTTTTGAGTTCATTGATTCCTTTGGGTAGAGGCATGTCTATGATGGCTTTAACTTTTGTTGGATCGGCCACAATGCCTCTTTGAGAAACTATGTATCCCAAGAGTTTGCCCAATGTGACACCGAAGACACATTTCTTAGGATTTAGCCAGAATTTGTATTCCTCCAGTCTCTTGAAAATTGTGTCTAACACCTTCAAATGATCTTTCCTTGTTACTAATTTAGCCAATAGGTCATCTACATAATATTCCATTATTTTATGCATCATGTCATGGAAGATTGTGGTCATAGCCCTTTGATATGTGGTGCCTACATTTTTGAGACCGAATGGCATGACATTCCAATAGTATGTACCCCATGGGCAAGTAAATGTCATTTTGTGCTGGTCTTCAGGGGAAATGCGAATCTGATTATAGCTGGAGAAACCATCCATGAGCGACAACATCTCATATCCTACTGTGAGGTCAACTATGATATCAATATTTAGTAAAGGAAAGTCATCTTTTGGGCATGCTTTATTTAGGTCTATAAAATCTGTACAGACGCGGATCAGCCCATTTGGCATTGTTACTAGCACCAGGTTAGATATCCGTTCAGCATAGCCAATAGATCGTATGAATCTAGTGTCTAGAAGTTTCTTCAACTTAGCCTTGACCAATAGAGTGACTCGAGGGTGCATTTTGCGTAACTTTTGTTTGAATGGTTTGGCATTAGGCAATAGTGGCATATGGTATAGAACCAGTTCTAGGTCTAATCCTAGCATGTCAACATAGGACCATGTGAAGTTTATTTTATGTTCTACAAAGAATTTATGAAATTCCGGTCTCTCTTCTTCAGTCAGGGATGTAACAAAGAGGACCATCTTGGGATCTTCTGCATTTTCTATGTTGTCTTCTATTTTGTCTTCGATAAGCATAGCTGATTTCTCTTGTTGTACGGGAAGAAAGTCCAGTCCTCCATCTTTGGGTGCTTCAGAGAGGTTTTCACCCACAAATACATCCTTTGTTTTTACTTTTTTGTCGTCGGTGCCTTTCAGTTTTCACCTAAAGATGTTTCATTTTTTATTTTATTTTTATTTCTAATTTTGCGACTGGAGGACTAAGCAGTCTTACCGAAGTATGTCATGGAGTCTAAGTCAATGGCGAATCCTAACTTGTGATCACCACTAGGTATGCCCTCACGTTATCCCATAAACTCTATAATTGCCTCATCATTCTTAAATGCGTCCAGGATTGGTGAGCCTTTTTGGTCCCAATCAACTAGCTGAGGATAAACTAAGGAAATGCCATCGTGAGTGTTGGAAAATTGAGGGGAGGATGTAGAAAGCATGTAGACGGATTCATTGATATTGTAGATGAGATTATCATCATCCAACTCTACATCATACTCTATCCAATATTCCCCTTCACTAGTCTCATATTTGTTATCAAAATAAGGGGTGAAGGACTTAGAGCCATGGTTGTCAGTGTCGTCTGGTGCTTCAGATGGATTGGACTAAAGGGATTTAGATGGTGGGTCTTGTATGTCATGGGGAGTGGTAATGGGACTTTAACTATTTGGTGCCTAATCAATTTTAAATGTTTGCCAAAATCTTTTCTCAAAGGTTAGCTCCCCTATTTCGACAAACAAATCATCAAGGAAACAGTCACTTAAGGATTGTTTTGAGCCAAATTCCCACTCTTGGGAGTCAGTTTTGGTGAGGGTTTCCTTAGTGGTCTCGACACTTTCTGAAGCATGTACTCGCTTACTCGAAAGTCCAATGGTACATCGATCATCATTGTCAAGTGATCCAAACCCTAATCCAAGATGCTTTGGTATTTGGAAAGGTTCTATGGGCTCTCTTCATCCAGCTTTATTTCTACCTAGGCCACTAGTACCATCATAGCCCTCAGCCTTCATTATTTCATAACCCTTGCCATATTTTTGAACTGGTAATGGGGGTAGTGTGATAGTATCCTTATAGATCCATCCTGTGATATCAACAAGGTCCTCATTACTCATGTCTCCCCATTTGATGAAAACTATTTTTGGTGGAACTTTGAAAATTTCTTTAGGTTCCATTCTAAAACATTGCTGACCATAGACCTTCAGAGACTTGGGTATCATTGTGATGCTATATGTTGTGTGTAGTTTGAATTCCCCACAGCTGAGGTCCTGGATCTTGATAGTGGATTCAGCCTTAGTGGTTGTAGAAGGTGGTGGTGTGGCAGAGGACGTGGATGAAGTGGATGTGGAAGATGATGTATGGATGGGTCGATGTATTTGGATGATGAGGAGCCAGGTGCTTCTCAGTTAATAGGCACTTAGTTTTCAGAAATACCCCTTTGGTTGGTACAATATTGGAAAGGGTCGGGGTCTCCATATATGGTTATTTATGTTCTGTCAAATGGAAACTTTAGGCATTCATGATATGTGGACGAAATGGCTTCTAAGGCATGAATCCATGGATGGTCGAGCAATATGTTATACGGAAATTCCAAATCCAGGACCTGATAGGTTGTGTCCACAATGACTAATCCCACTCTGATAGGGAGAGAGATAATGCCATGTAAAGAGCATTCATCATCATCATATGCTTTGATCACTATACTCTTTGTCGGGTCCATGCATGCATCAGAGAATCCTAGAGCCTTAACCAGTTTAAGGGAGCATATGTTCAATCTTGCTCTGCCATCTACTAAAACCTATCTAACTTTGTGCTTGTGGACAAAAGTTTCTATGTGCAATGCATCATTGTGGTTAGTCTTAGGTGATGAGTAGTCTTGATCCAAGAAGGTGACATGGTGAGGAATAGTGAGGTATCCCACCATGGTCTCAAATTGATTGAAATCAATTTCCTTGGAGACTGATGACTCTTGCAAGGTTTTATCTAGTATATCCTTGTGCATGGGAGAGATAAAAAGTAGCTCAAGTATAGAGATTTACGTAGGAGTCTTTCCCTGTTGGTTGAGACAGGTTTTGGCTATTTAGAGGATGGGCTAGGTATGGTAATTTTGGGTTGCCTAGCGATAGGCAGACCAACTATGGTGACCTTGCCACTTTGAGTAGTAGCATTGCATTGAGGTGCTTTCTTGACCGTAATGGTATTGATGTATTTGTCATCAGTTTAGACATTATTTATAATAGGTCCACCAGAATAGTCGTACTTGGCTTGAGCAAAGTTAGCTTGATTATTATTCATCTGTGGACTTGAGGTGAAATCATTATGAGAACCATGGTCTTGCAGTGGATTATTATGGATAGTATGATCTAAATTGGAGGTGAATTGTGATCCACCTAGTTCAATGATATGACTTTTGATAAGATCTTGTACCAGGTTTTTTAGTTGTCGAAAGTTAGAGGTTTTATGTCCTTTTGCCCAATGGTACTCGCAAAATGCATTATTGTTCCACCATACTGGTTTGAATTGTCCTAGGTCATATGGTTTTGGTTCTTGAAGTGTGATGACCCCATTCTTGAGGCATTTCTTGAGTACTTCTTCAATGGGTTCATCCAAAGAAGTGTATGTGCGACCCCTAGGAAATTGTCTCATCTGACGGTATTGTCCCTGATTATTTTGGATGCTCTGGTTGTTTGAAGGGACATCGATAGGGGGTATCAATGTCATTGTTGGTTTTTTTTTTCTTTTGAACCCCTTTTAGGGCTAGTACAGGACCCACAATGTTTGCAGTCTTGGTGTAAACAACACCGTCATTTGTAACGTGTTTATTTTTGACCTAGTATTTATTCTTGTCGAAGGGAGGATTTGCACTTTCTTTTTTGGGACCGTACCTTAGTTCTCCCTTTGCGATAAGGGCTTTCTCAATCTGGACCCCTTTTTCAACTAGGTCTATGAAGATTGTGCAACAATGCACTTGTAATGCATATTTTAGGGGATCCACAAGTGTTTGAAAGAACATGTCCACCTTTTCCCTTTCAAGTATGTCAATGTCACACTGACTAGCTAGACTTCTCCATTTTTCAAAGAATGGGATGAATGTCTCACCAACAACCTCTTGTGTTGTTAGCTCTCAAAAACACAGGCAAGATGCCTCAAGAGGCTACCAATCTCTTGATACGTTTCAGGGTAACAGACAAGGTCAAAAGATTTTAACCTTCTACTCTTCAGGTGCTGCTAAACCTAGGTGGGTGTACCTTTCTAGATGAAGCAGACTTGACTTATGATTATCCTTCTTGCAATGATTTGTCCACAATGGCAGATGGAAGTGAACAAATGAATTCAAACTTAATGCAAATAGCAATAGCAATCTTCTTAATCTAAATTCTAAAATGCTCAATTAACATATGTAAAGAAATTGAATGAATCCAAATGATGAAATGTAGAGACCAGTGCCTTATTGGATATGTGGAGTCAAAAGAAACAAAAGTGAGTAGCTTATTCTGGTAGAAACTCAAATTGTCAGCATATGATCTATTTATAACTTGTATAAACATGCAGAATTATGACTACTAAGCTCTACTTTAATAATCCAAATAAATCTCCCTAATTACTGTGATCAACCAAAAGGATTTAATCTCTCCTTGAAAGAACCAGTTAATTAATCACATAGATACAACAAATGTGCACTGATAAACTAAAAATAATCTTGTTATATCAATTTAAACAACTAGAACGAATCAACTTGGAGACATCTTAGCAATACTTTTCAATAAACTCAACAGACAATTGACACTAGAAATAATCTACCACACCAATTGATTTTCATTGAAATCACCATTTGAAAACATGCATCATTGTCTCTGATATGAGAACTTTATTCTACTGTATCCATTCCTAATCTACCTACTATCTCTATTCTAAAATCTCATCTCCCTCATTTACAAACATAGATGGGTATTTATACATTTGTATCTGAACAGGCACGTCACTTTGAGATCCATGTCAGCCTACCGTTGAATTCGGTCCCATTTCATGTCGGCCTTGTAATTATGTTGAAGGAAATTAAATCACCATCAGTCACCCCTTAGCTCCTTGTGTTTCGCCATGACCTTATGATATCAGGGAGACCTCACATAGATTTCATTATGTTTCACCGATAGTATTCTTTTATCTCTTGCTTTTCGCTGTGACTTTATGATATCGGGGAGATGTCATATAGAATACCCCATGTTTTATCAAAAACCCACATGATGCATTCTTGATCACCAAGACAATCCAATTTTCATGCCGATAGAAACCCTTTTTGTTTAATGTCGATGAGACCGAAGGTCAGTCGCTAAGACCTCACCACGAATACCTTTTGTTATATCGATATGCTTTGATTTATCACCAATCAGTAAGATACCTCAAATTCGTTGAGACCTCATATCACATTCCTTTAGTCTGGCCGAAATGCTTGCTTGGACCCTGATAGTCGATAAGACAATAAAACTTCACCAAGACCATATCCTAAATACTCTTAGCTTGGCTGATAAATATCCATGTGCATTGGTCGGTGAGACACGACCCACTCGGTGAGACCACATACCAAAAACAAAATATTTTTCTGATGAATCTCCATATATGTCGGTCAGTGAGACATAAAGCACTCGGTGAAATAATATATCGAAGACCAATCTCCCGCTGAAAAGTTTATCCTGCTCCTTCACCGAAACAAAGTGAAACTCCTACCGAATAGTGAATGCACATGACTTGTGATCACTGTGACATTAGATGAGTCTTTCCAATAGGCAACACAAACTCATACTCATAGAAATACAATATGAAACTGGAAGACCCCGGTACTCAAATGCCGATAGGGACCATAATGTAAAAAATGCATGACCCAATGGAAACTATGGGACCATATGGAAAAATGCGAGCAAAATGATATGAAAAAAAACCCTTGTGCTTATGATAAGGACTCCAATGGAAACTCAAAGGTATGAAAAATATGTAAAAATCATCAAATTTTTACAGTTCCAAATGTGGCTCCATCTAGGGATGAATGATAGTAAGATCATTGCAAGGATCCAGATCTTTGGGTGAGTAGACCAGACACAAAATGATGAGAAGTGAGCAAAAATGGAAATGGAAATGAATGGAAAGATGAATGAAAAATGGAGGTGAACCAGAACCCTAAACTACTATGCATGGAAAAGAATTTTAAAGAGGACCATCAAGAGTTGTCCATGCATTGGCAACCCTTAATCCTCTGTGTTTCAACTTCACCTATTTTGAGCTATTACGATCTGAGACTCAAACCATACTTTCCCCTGTCAAATACCTAGTTTTGTCTTGAGTTCATCAGATTCCACCTCAAGACAATCATGCAACCTGCTCTACCACTATTATTGAAATTTCTTAGAGAATCATCATGCTTAGTTTGGCCCAAAATCCCTACACCATTCAACAATTTGAATTCTTCATCATCATGGGACAAACCCCTGTTATCTTCAATATGTAAAATGCATGCATATTGAATGAAAAATTCCTCATTATCTTTCTCACTGTTATGTATTATAAAACACTTTCCCAGCTGTATTGAAAATTCACCATCAAAGTGCTTCTCTTGAGAATCAAAAAATTATGTCATATCAATGCTATCTAAAACAAACAAATCTGCAACATTTTGCACCTCTTTGACACTACCATTTGGATACAACACTAGATTATGACCCATATCTTCAATATCAAGCATATATGAACCAATAAAATCTAGACCTCTATCATCCTTGGTATGAAAACAAACGTCATCTTCACATGAGTTAGAAATGTCAAAATCACATATCTTATCCTGAATGGACATAAAGGTTTCACCATCATTCCAAGAAATGCATTGGGATTCATAAAAATCTTTACACAAAGATCTTTCACTATCAAAACAAATGTAAGGACACACAACTTCAAGATCACCTTCATGTGCACATCCCTGGTATTCAAGAGTTGGCAAATCTGAAATTTTCTCACTGCTAATTGAACATGTTTCTATATTTTCATCACTACATTTATATTCTTCACTTTTGTCATCATCAAAAAGAGGTCCAAGATCATCAGAGAATGAGAAATCAGAAATATTACCAGCATAATCATTTATTCTATCACTTTGTTTGTCTGAAAATATCTCCTCTTTATCATAAAGTGGATTTGAAAGTACCTGAAGTTCATTCTTGGGCCTACCTTTGCAAAATATCATTTGACCTTCCTTTAACACTTCATCATACAATGGGTTTGAAAAAAATTGGGAACCATTTTCAGATGTACAAACCTCCTCTTCATCGAATGTGTCTTCGTGGCTTTCAACTATAGCTGGACGTATAATTTTTTCACTATGAAATGGACTCACATTGTCCATTGCTTCTTCCTCTTGATCACCACAAGAACTACAAGAGTCGCCATGTTGTAAATCAGAGTCCACAAGTTCCTCAAGCTCTTCATCATTGTGACATCATACACAATCCCCTTCCATTTCTTTTTCCAATTCATCAACATAGCAATTTTCAAGATCATTATAGCTATTCTCTTCATATGTTGATGTACTCTCCTCCTCATTTGAGCATGTTTCATCCTGATTTCCAAAAGGGCTACTAGAATCCCTTGATTGTAGATCAAAATCCCCAGGTCCATCATCAGAATCTGAATATTCACTTGATTCCCCACAACATGCACTACTTTCCCTGTCACAATTTGTTATGCAAGAGAGATACCTTGCACCTTCATCTTCCTCATGTAAGCTAACATACGAGTTATTCTTACTTGCACATGTCTCATCTTCTATTGGATTGATCTCCTGGTGCTCATCTGTGATATCACCACCATCTTCATATCTTTTCCCTTGGGATAACGCTTGAATGAAATCAAGAGAGGAGCCTTCTGCCTTAATCCTTTTCTTCTACTCCAATGTTTCTCCTTTGTTTTCTTCCTTCTGATCAGTCTCTTTCATTTCTTTGTGCAGCTCTTTAACTTCCTCCTTTTGGACAAGCTTCTATTCACTTTTATCATGCTATCTATTTTTTGCTTTCTTCTCAGTCCCTTGTGTCACCCTCTGATCCTTCATAAAAATTCCTCTGAGGACACCTTCCTTCTCATTTACTGTCCTACTTCTCAACCAATACTTATGCTTTGCTTCTTCAACTACAACAATAGTTAGTCTCTCTATCTCCTCTTTGGTGAATCTCTTCATACTGCATTGAGTAGGCACCTCAATAGAATTTGGCTTTGTGTAATCTTCTTCAGAGTCAAAAAGGACCTGCTATTCAACCACATGGACATTGTATTTCTGATTTGAAACATCATACTGATAGCCTTCATCCTCTAAAGATGAGTACCTCTCTTCAACATGGTGAAAATTATTTGAAGTCAAATATACTGTGTGATCCTCTCCATTATTTCCCATCAACATTCCCTCTTCTTACATTCTTTGGGCTACAACACAATAATCTGGGGAATGTGGCTTATCACAAGCTTCACATAAGTAATTGTTACTTACCATATAGGTACCCTTCTACTTCAATGGATCAAGAGTTTCATTGCTTCCAGGCCTAGTTGTTATAGGTTTTACGTCCTTTGAGTCTATATTATAAGGCATGTCATGCAACCTCGGCCTCTCATTTATGTAAGTATTCTCCTGTTTGTACTGATAATTTTTGCTTTGTTGAGGAACCTTAGGATTGTCTCTTTTATCAATTATCCCTACAACCCTCCTATTGTTTTTAATTGTTAGTGCCATCTTCTAAGCCTCAGCTAAGTCTCTTGGGAATTTATTTCTTAGTTCATACCCTGCTTTAGGATCAAATGCATTCAAATAAACACTTAGTGCTACAGAATATGGCAACTTTGATCCACTAGGTATTTTATTCTATAATTTATTGAATCTCTACTTAAAATCATAAATTGTGTCATTTTGATCTTTCTGAATCCATATTAATTCATAAAGCACAACATCTAGTTCACTTTGATTCCCATATTGCTCGAGGAATTGATCCTGAAATCCTTGGAAAGAATTAATAGAGACTACTGGTATGTTGTTGAACCAATCCCTAGCATCTTCAATAAGTGATATCATGAATAGCCTCATGTGTAAATCTTCATATGGCACATCGAAATCTTGGATGAAAGCATTGAAACTCCTTAAATTCTCTTCAACAGTAATTGCATTACTCCCTGTAAACTTTGGGACAAGATTTCTCCAACTGCCATCCATTGGATAAGGGGATAATTGAATCCCTGCCAAATCAAACTATTTGATCATTGTTATGTATTGATGAGGGGGGGTGCTAGGTGGGTACTGATGCTAGTATGGTGGACTATTGTATTGTTTATGATAATGTGGCACATACTACTGACCATAAGGTGGTTGTGGTGAGTATGTATTCTATTGTGCATGATATGCATTTCCTCCACTGTGAAAATTTCCAATTATACTATCAGGCATTTGAGGGGTCCAATGCCTGCCTGCATTTGTGTATTCATTCTTGTCCAATTATAGTCCTTTCTTTTCTAATTCTTCAATTCCTCTTGTCAACTGCTGCTTCTCAAAATATTCTTTCATTCCACACACAAATTCCATTCTTCATCAAGATTTTTTCAGAGTCGCCACTTACTTTTCCAAAAGTAGGAAAATAATTCTTTCTGATCTTTTCCCCAGTAGAATCACCTTTTTCTGAAACTTCTCAAATTAAAACTTCCTTCATTGACTCTATATGATGGTTTTCAACCAAATATTCTTATATAATCCCTAGTAGAGTCACCAATCTGTTAGCTCTCAAAAACACAGGTGAGATGCCTCAAGAGGCTGCCAATCTCTTCATACGTTTCAAGGTAACAGACAAGGTCAAAAGAATTTAACCTTCTGCTCTTTAGGTGCTGCTAAACCTAGGCGGGTGTACCTTTCTAGATGAAGCAAACTTGACTTATGATTATCCTTCTTACAATAATTTGTCCACAATGGTAGATGGAAGTGAACAAATGAATTCAAACTTAATGCAAATAGCAATAGCAATCTTCTTAATCTAAATTCTAAAATGCTCAATTAACAGATGTAAAGAAACTGAATGAATCCAAATGATGAAATGCATAGACCAGGTCCTTATTGGGTATACGGAGTCAAAAGAAATAGAAGTGAGCAAATTATTCTAGCAGAAACTCAAATTGTCAGCATATGATCTATTTATAACTTGTATAAACATGCAGGATTATGACTACTAAGCTCTAATTTAATAATCCAAATAAATCTCCCTGATTACTATGATCAACCAAAAGGATTTAATCTCTCCTTGAAAGAACTAGTCAATTAATCACATAGATACAACAAATGTGCACTAATAAACTAAAAATAATCTTGTTATATCAATTTAAACAACTAGAAATAATCAACTTGGAGACAGCTTAGCAATACTTTTCAATAAACTCAATAGACAATTGACACTAGAAATAAACTACCACACCAACTGATTTTCATTGAAATCGCCATTTGAAAACATGCATCATAGTCTCTAGTATGAGAACTTTATTCTACTGTATCCATTCCTAATCTACCCACTGCCTCTATTCTAAAATCTCATCTCCCTCATTTACAAACGCGGATGGATATTTATACATTTGTATCTGAACAAACATGTCGCTTTGAGATCCATGTTGGCCTACCACTGAATTCAGGCCCATTTCATGTTGGCCTTGTAATTATGCTGAAGGCAATTAAATCACCATCAGTCACCCCTTATCTCCTTGTGTTTTGCCATGACCTTATGATATCAGGGAGACCTCACGCATATTTCATTATGTTTCACCGACAGTATTCTTTTATCTCTTGCATGTCATTGTGACTTGATGATATCGGGGAGATGTCATATAGAATACCCCATGTTTTACCGAAAACCCACATGATGCATTCTTGATTGCCGAGACAATCCAATTCTCACGTTGATAGAAACCCTTTTGTTTAATGTTAGGGAGACCGAAGGTCACTCACCAAGATCTCACCATGAATACCTTTTGTTATATCAGTATGCTTTGCTTTATCACCCATTGGCAAGACACCTCAAATTCACTGAGACCTCATATCACATTCCTTTAGTTTAGCAAAAATTCTTGCTTGGACCCCAATAGTCGATAAGACAATAAAACTTCGCCAAGACCATATCCTGAATACTCTTAGCTTGGCTGATAAATATCCACATGCATTGGTTGGTGAGACATGATCCACTCGATGAGACCACATACCAACAACAAAATCTTTTGCTGATGAATCTCCATATATGCCGGTCAGTGAGACATAAAGCACTTGGTGAAATAATATACCGAAGACCAATCTCCCACCAAAAAGTATATCTCGCTCTGTTGCCGAAACAAAGTGAAAGTCATGCTGAATGGTGAATGCACATGACTTGTGATCACTATGACATCAGATGAGTCTTGCCAATAGGAAACACAGACTCATACTCGCAGAAATACAATATGGAATGGGAAGACCCTGGTACTCAAATGCTGATATGGACAATAATGTAAAAAATGCATGACCCGATGGAAACTATGGGACCATGTGGCAAAATGTGAGCAAACTGATATGGAAAAGAACCCTTGTGCTTATGATAAGGACTCTGATGGAAACTCAAAGGTATGAAAAATATGTAAAAATCATCAAATTTTTACAGTTCCAACATGCGTGAGATTACATAAGCTAGTGATAGAGGTATCCATGCCAATGTTATACGAGTAATTTTTTATGAATTTTTGTTTAATCTCATCCCATGTTTGGATATCCTTTTGAGTGGAAATCCATTCAAGTGAAGGACCTGCCAGACTTTGAGAAAAAAAGTCTCATCAAGTATGTTTGTTCATAGGCGACGTCCATACAATTGGTTGCAAATTCGCGAACATGTTCAATGGGATTTGTCTTGCCTCTATATTTTGTAAAATTGGGTGATACATATCCTGGAGGAAATGGTGGTATGTATAAGTTCATGTCGAATGGGTATATGTTTAGATCATATGATATTTCCAATTTCTTGCCTGATATGTATATGTTTTGGGTAATTTTCTGTAGACCCGTCATTTTTTCTTATACGACCTCTATTACAGGGTCATTTGTGGTCACATACGTTGTACCATAGGTCCCCATTTTTTGTGCGGGAATATTGGTGTATTGTGGTGGTATGGATTGTTGTGACATGTATGATGTGTTTGGATTGGCGTGTTGTTGGTACTGAAAGTTAGGGTTGAGGGTATGTTGGTGAGTATGAATATAAGATCAGTAAGTTGGGATGTGTCCCCTAGCCATTTGTGTCATTATTTGGGGAATATGGTGACTATGAACATTGTGATGTACTAACGATGTCGTGGGTTGGGTTATTTGGCCACCTTGTGCAAATTGTTGGATTTGTGCAAGGGGAATGTTTGTATTTTGTCCTTGGGATGCCATGACATTTGACTGTGTTGGCATGTTAAGATTTTGTTGTTGTCCTTGGATAAAGATACATCATTTTCCTCCTCCCAAAGGATTTTGCGATATACCAATGAGTGGATATGTCAAAGGTATTCTCACGGTAGTAGATGTAGCTATCAAGGGGGGATTGTTGTGACTTGATGATGCCCCCGTGGCATTTACTGTCATGGTAAAGAGAGGGTTTGAATAATTTTCCCACATTGTTGAGGAGCCAAAGTTTGTTCCAGTCGATTGTGACAGTATTGTCGATGTTGATTGTGTTAGATTGTGATCCTCCAGTGGATGTAGCGTTTATTGTATTGGAGGTGTTTGGAATGTTGGAGGTAGCATGCACATTTGTTGTAGCATCAAAGAAAGTATTGCTCGTAGTGTTTGGAGGTTGACCACTATGTGACATGTTATGCGCGTTGTTGTCATTAGGGTCAAGAGATTTTGATTTGAATGTGTTGATGTCAAATCTGTGTGGTAACTTAGCTCCTTGACTTAAGAGTATGGCTAAGTATCTGTCTCTATCGTATAGAACCATTTGTTCGATGAATTGAGAGGCCTCTGGATCTTGTGCCGCTACCTCTAGGTTTTCCTCAAGTATTTGACCGTATTCATCCTTATGTAAGAATGGTTCAAACAAACTATTTGATGAGGATGGCATTGTTGTAATGGGTTGATTGTTTGTATTGCCAAATGGATCATCGAAAGTCCAATTTGGGTCATACACGAGATTGTTGACAGTGGAAGTGGGGTCTTGTCAAAAGTTTTCCATTTGTCGTTGCTATTTTTGGAGTCTAGTTTCCACCATAAAATGAGATTTCTCAAAATGGGGATGACAACTAAATGCAAGGATGACACTATGCAAGGTCTAAGTTCAAAATGACGACTAGAATGAATAATATTTTTTGGATTTTTGGGAATAAAATATGCAATGTCTAAACTTATAATGCAATTTAAGACAAGGGTACCCATGCAATTCTAAGCTCAATCTTTGTTTTCAATTTTGGTTACTAAATGACTTTGTTGAAAAGGACAAGACGACAAGGTCAAAATGACTAGTGAGTTTTCCTAACTAGACTGTTGAGTTGGAAAATCTCACAAAAGGGACAATGACTGAAAAAGGGAATGATAATTTAGTCCAAGAGAACCTAGTTTCAAAAGCAATGATGTTGCAAATTGTGCTGATATTTTCCTAATCCAAATTATGTGAGCTATAAAACCTAGGGACAAGCTAATGCCTAATGTATGCACCTAAAAAAAATGAAGGGTGAAACCTATGGTCAAGAATGCAAACTAATGGTTGAGAGTTTGAGCAATTTCAAAATTGGTTTCTAACAGAATCCTTTTGGAAACAATGTTTGACAAATGATTGACAAGTTGTAGACTCTAGATTTGAATTTATATGAAGTTTTACTTATGATAGGTGAATGCATCGTTTGAGGCCGCGAATACGTCATGATTTTGTGAATGCATTTCAGTTTGAGCGAATGCGGCTCGGGGACTGACAAATGTGACTCAGTTTGGTAGATGTGGCTCTGTAAGTTTTAGATGCATCATGATGTAGACAGATGTGGTGTTTAAAATGTCAAATGTGGTTTATCAAAGAAATTGCATCTCAGAAACTCGAATGCGGTTCAACAGATGCGACACAGTTTGTGAAAATTGAGTTTCTTGTTTGGTTTGATGGAAAATTTGATCTGTCTAATGGTGAATGTTTTGTTCAGAAATGTAAATGTGGTGAATCTATAAAGCACTTGACAAGAACAATGTTTTGAATGTAAGCAATCACACATAAGACAAGTACAATCCTAAAAGGCTAATAGGACAAGGGTTTGTATACTTGATATAGCCCACCTTTATACCCCAGATTAGTGATAAACACCTTTCCTTCTCGAGAGCGGATAGCTTATAATTTTTGTGGCATTGGCTCCCCTCCACAGCTCATTAACATCATTCAAGCACACAAAATTTGGATTCTTTGGGTAATGACTTCCCAAGAATTTCTATCTCTACTCAAGGGGATCAGTACTGAGTGTCTTCGGGCATGATACTATATCCTACACTATATCAAGCAATGGCCAAAGAATGGTTGGAAACTAAGAAAAAAGGTTTTTAATACAGGCATTTTGTTGATAGGGAATGATCCATGCGATGAGAGTCCCCTTTCGGATCCATCTCATTTGAACCACATGCATGATTCTTCGGATTTCCCTAAGAATCCACTTTTATATACCGGCTGGAAGTCCCTCGGTGTCAGGGTGCTACCGATTTGAGTCGTCCTGGGGTGAGTAATTCTTCCCACTAGAACAAGCCCAAGTTCTAGAGTTAGTAATTGTTTCTCTTACACCTAGGATGGCCCGAAAGCACAAGGGGAGAGGATACTTCGATTAGTAAGTCATGAGGGTAATAATATATAAAAATGGGTTTGGTTTTTTGATCACCGAGTTTTCACAAGGTGAGAGCATACTCACCTACCATTTTGCAAACACAGTCATGCAAATTAGAAGACATGTTCTTTTTAATTGCACCAAAAGTAAATGTGTACTAGTCTAATAAAAATACAGGCACAATGTTTTAGTGTTAAATCTTCGACATTTGAACCTGCAAGACCACAAGTTAGGAGTTTGAATTTTGGCCTTAAGTAACTGCCAAATGATGCAAATACAAATTAGTAACATGTAAACCTAACTAAGTAGAATGCAGAAGAACCAGAATAAAAAGAACACAGAAAAAAGAAAAAACCCGAATACAATAATCAGAAAACATTACCAGCCAAATGCGTCGCGATAGAGAAAATGCATCGCTCTGTGTGTCAAATGCGGCTTTCCAGACTTCAATTGCAGCATGACAGGGCAATTGCATTGTTTGAGTCAGAGAGTGCATCGCGACGCATCAAATGCGTCATGATTTTAAAAAAATAGTTGTGTCACTTCGTACCTTTACCTGCAAAAACTACAAAAAATGTACAAAACTGTATGAAAAAAATAAAAAGAAACAAAGTCGGGTTCACCAATGTGTCTAAGGGTTAATTTTAAGTTCAGTTTATCAAATGAATTGAAAGATTAAACCCAAAGAAATAATGAAGTGCAAAGGAACAATAAATGAAAACACATAAAATAGAACAATCTCACCCAATGTTTTCATTCTCCATGGTTGATCTCCATTACACCTTCTAACTTGTTGATTTGTGTTGCCCTCAGATCAAATGTGCAAGCAATCCTTGACGAAGTCCTACAAAAGCTTTGAAGGATTGTCTTCTAAAATGCCTACGCCTAAAATATGCCAAGGCTAAGTGGAATAATATAATAAAATGTTGCAATGTAAGTAAAATCTCTAAGTATGCCAGTGCATAATCTAAAAATGAGAACAAAATAGCATTTTATAGAAAATTCCATTTTGAATGGACATATGAGATTGACTATTGACAGAGACCTAAAATCAGAGGCTCAAATTAATTTTGATAATCCCTAATTAGGGTTAGGGAAAAATCATTAAGCGAGTGCTCAAGATTTCATCTAAGAGAATCGAATCGGCGGTGGAGAATAAATGAGATAATTAATTTGAAAATAAAGATTTTCAAAAATCAAGAAGATAAGAGTTGAACTAAAGATTAGATTCAAAAAATCAATAATTTGCCTGATTACTTTATTTTTGGAGGAAAGTTACCAATTTGAATTAAATTAATTTAAAATATGGATTTTGTGAAATAACAAATAATCGATTTTCAGATTATTTACCAAAATGGACTGTCAGTTAAGAATGTGATGACATTTTAAATAATTCCATTTATTTAAAATGAGATGAATATTAATTTCGACAATTAAATAATTAGAGATAATTATTTAATTTAGCAGATAAGATTAATTAATTAAATAAATTAATCAATTCATTTAATTATGACAATTAGTGGCATATTAAATAAATAAAAAAAACTTATTTATTTAATAATCAGGAAGAAATGACTGAAGAAGGGTAATTAAATAAATTTAGAAATTTATTTAATTAGGGGAAGACTTAGATAATTAATGACACATTTAATAAATAAATAAGATTTATTTATTTAATAATCATGAAGAATAAAAGGACATGAATTATTTAATCAATAGTCGAATGTGGACCAAGGACATAATTAAATGTCATAATTATGCTAGGACAAAAGTGGTAAAAATAGAGCTTGTAGGCCTAGGTCATTTTTAAGTGTCTACAAGTTGTATCCCAATTTCCAAGGGACTTGGTGTGTTGCCAAAAAATGTATAGTTGAAATGTTTACACTCACTTGAGTGTTTCTAATGGACTTTGGCTTGTTTTTTCCTAGATTTAATGTTGTAACGTGGCCAACACATTCACATTAGGTCTTGGACCCTTGTGAATCATTAAGACTTCTAGGATGTCTAGTAAAGGTGTTGTGAAGTGTTGTAACCCACTTTCACACTTTTCTAGGACCCTTTCATCGTAATTCACTTAAATAACTCCATTTTATTACTTACCAAGTCTTATTTCAAAGTGTTGTAACTCACTTTCACACTTTTCTAGAATTGTTTTCATTAATTTGACCCTTTCTTATGTTTAAATGACCCTTTAATACACTTTCTAACCATTTTTAAGTGTTTTTTTGTGGATATTCCCATTGGAAAAAATTTAATGCCCCTTAATTCTTGACACCCACTTAATTTTCTTAAGAGGGACTAAGTCACCAATAGGGGTGACTTAGTCCTTTTTGGCACAAAACTCAGAATAATTTTAAATTTCTAGCAGGATTTTGTCCTTTGACCCTTGAGGTCAGCCTAGGATGTGGTATTCTTGGGAAATTTTAGTAAAATCATGTATAAATAAGGGTTTTTCTCCTCATTTTACATCCCCCATTCATTCATTAATCTCCTGGCTCATCAAGCATTCAAGAATTCAATCTTACAAGCAATCAAGCATAATCAAGTCATCCATTGGAGAACTTCATTGCATATCTTTAGATTTACACATCAAGGGGTTGGTAAGTTTATGAAATTACATATTTTTTGATCATTCTCCTTTCATTTCATAGGGTTTGATTACCAAAGTGGGGTTTAACAAAGGAAAACCCCTAAACTCTATCCCTTAACCATTTTCCCCCTTTTGCATTTGTGTTTGGATACTTTTGTAGGAAATTTTTTCAAAGGAATTGGTGTTGAAAAGTGGTCAAAAAGTATTCAAAGTAAATCTAGTCATCACACCCCTAATTAAAGCTTGGAGAGATTTTTTACCCCATTTTCTATAGAATCAAGTGTAGAAACCTGTCAAAAAAGAAAATGTAGACCTGAGGCTACAAGATTGTGTCCCAAAATTCTTGATATTTTTAGGAGGACTAAGTCACCACTATTGGTGGATTAGTCCCGTTTCTGGGCCTGAAAAGTTATTTTTACATTTTTGGATACCCATTTGGTAGATTCTTGTTTGGGAAAAGTTTCCCAAAACTGGGACTAAGTTACCCAACCTGGCCAGCATAAGTGTCCCAATCAAGATTTTCAATCAATTTTTTAGGATTCTAGAATCTCCCAACATTTACATTTTAGTCTACATGTTTTTTGTTATTTGCATTTTATTAGTCCTAGATTGCATTGTATTTGCATCCACCCCATTTCTTATGGTATTTTTATGAGTGTTTGGTGCCCTATTGATAATAATTTAGTGAGAAGAAGTTCCTGACTCATGGCATCTTGTGATAACACACTCGTTGTGGACCTTGGGTTGTCTTGAGCTCCTACTCTTGGTATGGAAAATGGTGCATTAGGCATGGATACTACCACTAGAACACCTTTACCTTCACAAAAAATGCATGTTGACACACAAACTAGTTCCATTCCGCAAGGTAAAGTCATTAATATTCATGAGGATCTAACACATTTGCAACAAAACTTATGACTTGAGAACATTTCCACCACTATGATTCCTGCTATAGACACATCCATCGAATGCTTGAAAGTGATGAGGGCTTAGATTTTATGAAACAAATTGTTGAGATATACCAAAAGCATACCTCTAACACATCTCAACCAACAAACACTATTGTTAGCCAAGGAGGATCTCACATTCCTCCTCCTTCAACCATAGCATACATACCCACTTATACCACTCCTCAAGTGACAACAACCATGCAACAAGTTAGTCACGTGCCTCCTTCTTTTGCTATTCCAACTAGCATCCCTAGATATTTTGTGGCATCGAATGTTCCATCCTCCACCACCTTCACCCCTCTTAGTGTCCCCTTCACTTGTCCCAACATTACGTACACTCCATCACCATTCTCTCTTCCACCTCATACCACTTACACTGACCCTCTCATTACACAACTCTTTCAAACTATTTCTTCCATGTAACAACAAATATCTAACATAAACCAAAACCAAACCACTCCACCCACCTACTATGTTCATAGTAGCCCATTATCCTTAGAAATTTTAAGAACTCCGATGCCACAAGTAATTGAGATGCCTAGGTTTCAAAAGTATGAAGGTAAAGGAGGCCCTACTAATCATGTCAATGCTTATACAACCTTATGTAGTGATTTTTTCCTTGATGATAAATTGTTAGCTAAACTATTTCCTATGACCCTAAAAGACACTACCTTGGAATGGTTTTCAAACTTAACTAATCATTCAATTCGATCATTTAATGAACTTTCTGATGCCTTTACAAGTCATTTCCAAGTCCATATGACTCCCAAAAAGATAATGGATGATCTAATGAGATGTAAAAAAAATACGAATGAAAAAAATGTTGATTTCATTTCACGCTATCAGTCATTGTATGCTCAAGTAGATGTCAAGATTCATGATTCATATCTCCAAAAGATGTTTATCAAAAACTTGCAAACTCAACTTTAGGATAAATTGACCATGATGAAATTCTCTTATTTTATGCATTTATGCATAACCCTTTGTGACTATCACAACTCAGTTACTAATTCTGATTCAAAATCCACTTCTAGCCAAGCTGAGAGATCTGAACAAAGAAACAAAAATAACACACAAAAATTTAGAGAACCAAAAAAATGGTCTTTACAATTCAATCCCCCTCCCCAACAACCACCTCAACCTATCAACAACATGGAAGTTGTTAAATCCATGATACCTTACAATTATGGAGATCCAAAATGATAGTTTACACCATTACCCGACAGTATTCATAACACCATGATCCAACTTATACAATTGAAAATGATTTCTTTACCTCCTATTAAACCATTAGATACAACCAAACCTTTTCCTCCAACCTTCCAACCTAATTCATATTGCCAGTATCATAGACAAAATAGACATGACAAAGAGCAACATAAGCATCTTAAACACATAGTGCAAGACCTCATTGACTCTGGTCGTCTATTTATTTCAAATGGCAATACAAAAGGAAATATATTTGTTGCCCCACCCAACCAAAATTTGCAATTTTTTACCAATCCCATGCCTAAACATAATGTATCATTTGTCAAAGCCAATGCAACTCTAAGAAATGATGTAACAATGGTTAATAAAGAGACTGATCATCCTAATACACCCACTATTAATCCTATGGATGAAATGGTACTAGCGATAGACGTTATCCCTCATAAGGGCCAGCCTAAGCAAAATATTGATATTACTTTCACTTCTAAAGATATTCTTCCAAATCTTCCTGATGGTCCTCTCTACATAGCTAGACATATTTATGATAATCCCACTAATGGGATACTCATAGATACCACCTGTGGTGAGAATGTGATCATGGAGAAATTTTTGGTATTACATGAACTTTATCAAGATCACTATGATAAACCAAGAGCTTGGATCAAAAAACATAATGGTTTCACGTGCCCTACGATTGGATCGATCATTCTTCCATTACAAATAGGACCTAAGACATTGGATGTTACATTCTCTATCATTCCACAAACAGATCAATTTCATCTGTGCGTAGGCCATCCATGGCTTCCCTCGATGAAAGTTGTTCCTTCAGTCATACACAATTTTTTAAAGTTTCTACATAAAAATGACATATTTATTATTAACCATAGTGGCTTTAACCACTTATCCTCTAAAGGAAAATTCTCTTTAGAGTCCTTTTAGCTAGAGCCCATGTAACTCATCACGCCTCACAAAGATTTCTTTTTCATTTCTTATCAAAATTTTAAAACAAAGAAAATTGTTGAATTGTCTCTCTACAATCGATCCCCATCCGCTTCTGACATTCCCATCCTTGATGAGACAATGCTTCAACCTAATTTTGAACCTGAACAAACCTTGCCACCTTCAGAGCAACCAACAATAAACACTTTTCCTTCATCATCTAAATGCCAAAGAGATAATGACACCAACCCTATCATGCCCCCTTGCATTTTTTGGAAAAATGAAGAAGAACATCTCAATTTTTTTACTTTTTGTTTTTCGTTGATGTCACCATGATGTATGAGTTGCAACTACAAGATCAAGACTAAGTTACTCTGGTATTCTAGTCCAGTATCTGAATTGGTATTTTTCTGAAATCCTCTGGTATTTTGGTCTGCATTTGTTTTTTGGTGAGCATTGTTGCTTGCAGTTTTGGGATTTATGGTTTACAAATGTTGGGAGCACGTAATCTCAAGAATTCATGTATCTGGTGCTCATACAATTTTTTTTTCTTATTGGTTTGAACTCTATTCCTGGCTGAATTCTTTGATGAATTGTGCAAAAATGAAAAATAGTTTTGTTATGTGGATATATGTGCAACCTATTTTAGGTCCATTCTGACTTATTGAAGGGTGCAGATTATCTATTTGAAAGATTGAAGCCAACAAATAATATTTCTTGGTAAATATCAAGTGCATCTAGTTATGTCAACCTAATTGATGTTTGTGAAGGAGACTATATATATATATAACAGATAGTTTTTGAAGAAGGTGTATGTGATTGTGTGTGAAGAAGAAAAGAAGTGTGAACATAATGAAATGTGTTAAGTTCATTTATTGACCTACATTGGAAGTGAATCTACACATATTAGGTGTACTCTATCAGTTCATTATCTATTTGAAAGAAATTCAATCTTTGTAATTTTGTAGGCAGTGAGCCTTTGTTTCTAGACAGTGAGTCCTGGCAGTCAGCCACCCATTTTGTAATATTCTATAACCGGTTATATAATATTGTGAGCTAACACTCACCATGGTTTTTTCCATTTTGGGTTTTCCACTAAAAAAAATCCAGGTGCTCTTGTGTTCTCTAATCTTATCTTCTATTAATGCTCTTATTCATTTTTTCTATTGTTTGCATTGGAATAGTTGGATGGTATCTAATTAGAAAATTTAAGAAGATAGTGATTCACCCCTCCTCTCAGTATCTTGGATCTTTAATAGTTGGTATTAGAGCTCAATTCCTCTGGTTAATCCTAACAGCTTGAGGGAGATCCTAAAGATGGAATAAATGAATGAAAAAGGAGAGCTTCATACTGCTTTTGAGGATCTTGATAAAGTTGAAAGAGAAAATAGAGATCTGAAATAGAATCTTGAAGAAGCAAACGAGTGTGTCTGGAAACTTAAGGAGCGGTTGAAAAAATTTAAAGACAAACATAAGGAAGTAACTGATCAGTTGAAGAAGGCTAATGAAGATATTTTTAGTTTGAAAGTTCAAGTGGAAGAGAAGGAAAAGATTGAAGAGTGTCTAAAAAAGTTGGTACAAAGCAAGTTTGAAGATTGTACCAAGCTTGAGAAAGAAATTGTGAACCTAAAAGTGGATCTAGAGAAGGAAAAACTTTGTGAAAATAATTTCAAATCTAGCTTAGAAAGGCTTGATGAATTAATTGGAGGACATAAACCAAGCAAAGAAAAAGGTGGTCTGGGAAATGATGTCAGTGAAAACTCTAAAATTGAGAATAATCAGAAGACTCCGGATAAAGGAAAACAGAAATGAAATTACAAATACTCTACTAGGAGACTTTCTATGAGACAACCTAATGCACAAAGGTACCCTTCTTTTAATGGCACTTATTTTCCATGCAATAAGTTTGGTCACAGGGCAACTAAATGTAGAAGTAGGATGAATCAATTTCCTGGTCCTTTCTCTATTCAATTTTTTGTATGCAAAATATTTGGACATAGGGAAAGTGAATGCAGAACCATGATGATGAATCGGTTTAATGCAAGAAGAATGAGTCAAAATTTCAATGGCTATTGCTATACCTATAACATGTATGGACATAAAGCTAATTAGTGTAGAAAACTGAGTCAATCTAATCATAGGAATGTTGTCTACTATAACTACAACAAACTAGGACATGTTTCAAGAGTCTGCAGAAGCAAGAAGAGTAAGGAAACCAATCCAGCAGAAAAGAATGAATCTATAAAGAAGGTTAAAAAACATGAGATTAAGGAAGAGATGAACAAGATTTGGATAAAGAAAGAAAAACTAGAGACAACTGATGAGTCTGTGCCCTCATCTGGTACAGATGATTTATTCAGTAATTAAACCTAGCAAGGTCCGCAAGGGGAGATTCATCAGAAAATTGTAAGAACCCCTAGATAAATGGCATTTCAGAGGCTGGAACAAGGAAGAGAGGTGAGGATTGAATTTTCAGAGGTTCTGAAAAAGGAACCGGTAGAAAATATGAAGGAATGATTCTTTGCAGAGCAAATTAGGGTTTGTTTGTGTAAAAGGAAATGAATTTTTAGTAGCTTTTTGAAGTTTGTCGCAATAAATGTGACTTAGGGAAAATTTTTATTTCTAAAGAAAATGACCAAGGAATTTAGTTTATTTGAGCATTTGAGGAATTGGAGAACTTTTGGAGAATTCCTAAAGATAATTGGAGTAAGTGTTGTGGAAACTCTAGCTATAGTTCAGTGTGCAGAAAAAGGTATTTATAATTCTTGAGCTATTATGTTTCGATGAATGTGCTTGAATTCAGTAGAATGGCAACTCCTGTGGTTGTAAAAGTATCAGAGAGGCCGAAGCCCTCTTATAGAAAATAATCTTTGAAAGTCTTTCAAGATGATTCCATGGGCATATTTTCATCAATTCCACATGGTGTAATGCCAATAGAGGATACTAGGATGATGATTAGGGTTAATTTTGAGGATTAAAATCATGTAAAACTAATTGACCTTTGGTAAAAAGAGCTTAATATCAATGACTTTGGGGTAAAACCTGAGTATTCAAATGTGGTTAATAAAAGTTTGCATGTCTAGAATAATTTCCCTAATTTTAGCCTCGATGACAAATTTTTGAAGATGGTTCTAAGCAAAATCCATGACAAATTTCTCTAGACTGATAGGCCACACTTGATAACAAAAGAAGCAATTAGGGTTGTAACTGGTCTTTGGGATAAAGGAACAGTACCTATGTTAAAATATGTAAAGAATGAAGTAGTGACAAAACTCACTGGAGCAAAATTTGACAATTTAAGAGCCCTAGCAACAAAGACTATAACCAATCTAGTAGTGAAGTATGCATCTCTCATGATAGGTCACAAGATATATTTCACAAATTGGGAGAATTTTGTTTCGGCCACAAAAAATTATCTTGGCTATGATATGGTAGTGAAAGGTGTAGATTATGACCTCTATGAGCTTCTTCAACTACAATTGTTAGAAAACATAAAGTAATCAAAGGAAAAAAATTATGCCTTTAAGTTTGGTTTGTTGATCACATGTTTATTGTTTTACTTCATGAAGAGGCTTCTAGAAAAAAGTAAATATGTATTCTGGAACCCATCTAGACTAGTGGGACATCAAATTTTTGATCACATGCATAATCTTGGAAATTTGAATGCTCAAAAGGATGCCCTAACAACTTTCTTTGCAGTATTTAAAAGAAATATGAATGAAAGAGATAGAATTCCAAGGAAAATTGTGGAGAAGTATAAGAATGAAATCATATTTCATGTCTCCACTAATGAATGCATGATTGCAAGAGTAGAACCTTGAACTATCTATATTCATCCTCTTGGATATGAGATAATAGAAGAAGAAGTTGAAGGCTATTTGCAGATGCTGCTCAAGAATCCCAAGGACCCCAATGAACCTAGAATTGGGACATTTGCAGAGAATTCTATGGAGATTCATATGGAATAGTAGAAGCCTAAGATTAGGAAGAAAGTGGAGAAAACTCTTAAAGATGCTAGTTTTACTAATTATAAGATTCCCTTGGAAGGGCTAAGGCTGCACAAAGAGAGGCAGAATCATCTGGTGTGAGAAGATTTGGTATAAATACATCTGTGAAATCCTCTACAACCCTTGCAGTTGCAACTAAACCTAGAAATGATGATAAAGTGAAAGGTCATGTTTCTTCTGGACCAACCACTAGATCCATGAAGAGGAAAGAGACTCCTCCAGTCACTCTTACTAAGAGAGGAAGGAAAGAGAAGACAACAAGAGAAAAGAATATGAGTGTTACAAATGATCAAGAAGAAGAAGAGGGATTTTGCCCTCTGAAGAAGGTCCATCCACATATGTTGTTGGTTCAAAAGGAGTACACATTGTGACATCATTTGAAGATAAAGAAGAGCATGATTTTTGTATAGATGTGCACACCAAGCCTAAATCAAAGAAGGCTAAGGTAGTTGATGAGACCTCTATTGACTAGATAGATTAACAAGATATTCTGGTAAGCTATGGTCCCTAGTACAAAATTGAGCCAACTCTTAATGTTTTGTTAACTTTTGAAAATATGTTTCAACCTACAACTCAATACTATGATGATGACAGAGAAGAAGATAAGAAAACCCTTCTTTTAGTTGTTATTGAGTATGTCATTGTCTTAGAAGTAAAATGGGATAACATAAAGAAAGAAGTTCCTAAAAGTATTTGGGATAATCTGATGAAAAGAAGATATAAGTCTATTGTGTTTGAAGAAAATATTAGAAATACAACATATAATAAGATTGGGTCTTCCTTGACCCCTGATGATCTGGAATCCCTAAAAAGGATCTATGCTGAAATGTTCTAAATGAAGGGTAGGGTAAATATGCTGATGACAAGAAACAAGAAGATGACAAGGAAAGTGAGGAAGAAAACAACTAAAATTATCCGAGAGACAACAAAAATGTATGGCATGTTCAAAACCGGTGATGATGCTATTGCTGAAAATGCTGAGGAAAAAAGTATTCCTCTGGAAATAGGTAATGAAAATATTTCTAACAAATTTCATGTTGAAATTAATATTGGTAATGAAGTTATTGAGTAGAATGAAGGAGAAGATGAGCCTGAGATCCCTAATGATGCTCCTCTGGAGCATACTGAAGAAGGAAAAGGTGAAAAAGAACAAGGAAATGAGGAAGAAAAGAATGGCAATCTTGAAGGTGATGGTCAGGGCAATGAAGAAGGATAAGATAATCCTGAAGAAGAGAAGAATAAAGATGAAAAATATGGAAATGAGGAAGAGAACAATAATGATAAAAATCATAAAGATGAAGATGAAAAGGATGAAGAGAAAGAGGAAGAAGAAGAAGAGGTACTAGAGGAAGATAAAGAAAAAGAAAAGGGAGAGGAAGAAAAGACAGTTGGGGAATCCTCCAAGAAAAATGAAAAAGAAAAATAGATTGTAAAATCTCTGAAGCATTCTAGTGATTTGTCTTCTTGTGGTGAGGCACTGAAAGGTTTCTATCTAAGAAAATTATATTTCAACCGATTATTCCTCAGGAACTTTTGAAACTACTTTTGATTGAAGGATATGTTGATGTAGAAAAGATGTCTCTTATACATAAGGTTGTGTTGGGTGATACTATGCAAGCATCCAAAAGAAAAGAAATACTTGAGACACATCAAAAGGGAATTGAGCTAATAAAAGATGCTTTGAGAACATTATAGGAAGCTATACCCAGTGCATCAATTGACACATCTCTCACCCCTAATGAAAATATGAGATTATTATTAGACTCCTTCAAAGAGTATTCCTCTAGACTTAATGAAAAGACAAGACAAGAGATAGAAGAAAATGTGGCAGAGAAAAGGTTGTTGGCCTTGCATGAAAAAATTTCTCTAGCACACTCCTCTTTCGAGAAGAGTTTGGAAGCAATGAAAGTTTGTGAATCTAAAGCAGATGTTGTTCTATATTACTACATGAAGTGGCCAGATGCCACTCAGAATATCAAGATTTTCATGGACTTCATTGAGTCTTAGTTGTCTACTATTTTTGGTACTTATAGTGTTTCTAAAGATAAAGAAAAATCAATCTAGAAGGCCATTGATACCCACAAAGAAAATTTATTTTCCTTGCAAAAATAGAAAGAAGAAATCATCAAGAAATTCAATCTATTAAGTGATATTTTAAGAATGGAATACTCTCCAGTTGGAGAAGCTCTGGCATGTGCTAAAAATATTGAGAAGATAAACTTGATCCCTGATACTCTAGATGGTGTTGAAGAAGTTATGATTGAGTTGGAATCTCTAAATAAGATGTTGACTGTAGCTCATAGGAAGGCTAGGAAAAAGGAAAAACTGTCTAGGAAGGTATTCTGAAGGAGCTTCAAGGCTCATCATCTTCTAGTTGATATATGTTTCTTTGTTTTCTTTGCTTTTTTTTTTTTAGTGTTTTTTGGCACGCCCTTTGTCCTTGATGTCAAAGGGGGAGTGAAGTGGTGGATTGCTAGTGTTAGGGGGAGAAGAACTTTGTAAATACTCTTTTTGGTTTCGACACATATTGCCATCAATTACAAAGGCAGAGATTGTTGGAAAAATGAAGAAGAACATTTCATTTTGTTACTTTTTGTTTTTCATTGATGTCATCATGAAATATGAGTTGCAATTGCAAGATCAAGTCTAAGTTACTCTGGTATTCTAGTCCAGAATTCAAACTAGTATTTTGTTGAAATCCTTTAATATTTTGGTCCGCATTTATTTTCTGGTGAGCATTCCTGCTTGTAGTCTTAGGAAATGGTTTATAGATGTTGGGAGCACGTACTCTCAAGACTTCACGTATTCGGTGCCTGTATAAATTTTTTTTGCTTATTGGTTTAAAGTATATTCTTGGCTGACTTCTTTGATGAATTGTGCAATATTGAAAAATAGTTTTGTTATGCAGATATATGTGTGACCCATTTTAGGTCTATGCCGACTTATTGAAGTATAAGAAACATATTTTTGAAAGCTTGAGGACAACAAATAATGTTTCTTGGTAAATATCAAGTGCATCTAATTAGGCTGACCTAATTGATGCTTGTGAAGGAGATTGGATATATATAATGGACAGTTTGTGAAGGTGTGTGATTTTGTACGAAGAAGAAAAGAAGTTCGAACATAATGAAATGTGTTAAGTCTATTTACCAAGCTCCATTGGAACTGAATATGCACTTATTAGGTGTACTATGTTAGTTCATTATCTAGTTGAAAGCCATTCAATCTTTGTAATTATGTAGGTAGTGAACCTTTGTTTTTGGACAATGAGTCCTGGTAGTGAGCCATCCATTTTGTAATATTATATAACTAGTTATATAATATTGTGAGCTAACACTCACCATGGTTTTTCCCATTTTGGGTTTTCCACATAAAAAATCTAGGTGTTCTTGTGTTCTCTAATCTTATGTTCTGTTAATGCTCTTATTCATTTATGTTATTTTTTGCATTGCAATAGATGGATGGTATCTAATCAAAAAATTTAAGAATATATTGATTCACCCCCCCCCCTCACAGTATCTTGGATCTTTAAAAACATTAAACAAGTTTATAAAGGAAAAGAGAAAGTGATTGACCCATCCCCTTCAGTTTTTTCCGTTCTTCCCCCTTAGGAAGAAAATGTGCCTATGGTGGATCAACTTGCTCTTACACCCACACAACTTCAAAATAGAATCAAAATAAATTGTGGTGCTCAGAAGAATAGGTGTCGCTATCACCTCCTTGCTTGTAAAATGCAAACCAAAAACGAAAAAAAAAACCAGCCTCCACCTTTAATAGAAGTCATACTTGACCACCCTCCTCCTTCTAACTCACCACAAGATAATACGTTACAACCATTACAAGAAAAAAATCTAATACAACAACCACAACTCCTAATCCATCCTTCATTGGAAATTACCCTCTATCCTCCCATCATGATTAATCTTGATGATGATGATAATGATAAGGAAATCGCTAAAATAGATGAAGAGGTACATAATGATCTAAATTCTTTGTTTTCCTCTTCCATGAGCTTAAATGATAAATCTCTACACCAAGTGAGGAACTTGGTACTTCCCCTAGTTCCACACTAGCAATTCTTCCTTTGGACAATCAACCACCCTCGCAATACACTGAACATGATTGGGAGGTAGATGACTTGTCTGATGGTTGACTTGCATTCACCTTGCTAGACTTTTGCATTTTTCTTTTATTTTCTCTTTATTTTTTGATTCTCATGTGTGTATAATGTTCCCTCGTGATGTGATGTTTGGTGTTATCCTTTTCTTTGTACACTTCCTCTATTTGTACCTTTATTCTTTTGTGTCGTACATTGCTTTTTTCACTTTTGTTTTGTGTTTTCCTTTTAGGGATGATGCAAAGTGTTGAGACGCCCTATGTCTCTTCCATGTTGACCCAAAAGGTCCTTTTTCCTTTGTTTTTTGTTTTCTTTTTGGGGATGACGCAAAGAGTAGAGACAGCCCATGTCTCTTCCATGTTGACCCAAAAGGTTGTTTTCTTTTTTCATTTTTTTCTTTGTTTTGTTTTGTGTTTTCCTTTTGGGGATGATGCAAGGCATTGAGACTGAAGTGTCTCCTTCATGTTGACCCAAAGTATTTTTCTTTTTCCTTTTCATTTTTTTCACTTGTGTTCTCCTTTTGGGGATGATGCAAGCGTTGAGACCACAATGTCTCTTCCATGTTGACCCAAAATCAAATTTTCTTTTTCTTTTGTTTTCGCTCTCTTTATGTCATTCTTCTAGTTCTATGTGTATTTGGGGAATGATTATAGTTTTGAGCTCTTTAATAAAAAAATTGTAGAAACAAACATAATGACTCCAAATCCATATATCCGTTGTGTGTTTGGTGTGTTCCTTTTTTGGGGGGAACCCATATTTCTTTTGTTTATTTTCCTTTCACATGCAACAGCCTTACTCAGAAACATATGACTTGGCATAGGGGTTTTCCAAATTGGCTCTCATGTCTTGTTTCATTTTTCATTTTTCATTTTTCTACTTTAAAGTAATTTCTCACAGAACGGTGTGTAGCAATTCCTTTAAAGTGGAGGCATACATTGGCATTATCATTTTTTATTTTTTCTTTTCTTGCTTCTTAGTGCAACCTTGTCACTTCATACGATGTGTCTATCACTTTGTGGATGACATTGGGTGTGATTTCCTTCATAAGCATGATCTTTCTTAGTATATTACATTCCTCTTAATGGCATGATGTGATGCACTGCATCCCCTAAGTTTCAAATATTCTATTCTTTGATTGGTACTCTCTTGGAGACATTGCACACAGTTTTCCCTAAGTTATAGGCCTCACATGAACTAAACAAAACTTATTTGAACTTTATTTTGCATTTTACATTTTGCATTTACATGGCCACCTTGCATAACAAAACTTGCATGCATGTGGTACCTTTTTCATTTGTTCATGAGTTCTAAGCATACAAAGCTTTGATTGTCTCATGGAACAATAACCAACATTGTCTTTGTGGCATCTTATTAAAGCTATCAGGAGGTATAACTTTGATATGGTTGAGCGGGAAGCTCATTTAGGGGCAAGATGTTCCCCATAGCCACCTTTTGGGATTTATCACCCCATGAAAAACCAAAATTTTTGTGGCCCCAAAGTGATTATGTTGTGGATTTCTCACCCCGCAGACAACCAAAAGTTTTGTGGCCCTAGAGTGAGTATACTTGGTGTAAGTGTGGAAAAATTAAACTAAATACAATTAAATACACCTTTTAATGAAAAATTGTATCAAGATTAAACATGAATTAAACTAATTTAAAGCAGAGAAAAGTTGGGAAGCCTCTCATTGTATCCTATCTCTAAAGATTTATAAGTCACGGGAAGCCTCTAAAATTTGATAAAGTACTGTGACTATTAAAATGTCTATTTAGAGAACAAAATGATGCTAAATGTTGTGATGTGATGATTGCTAATGATTCCTAGATGATATGGAGCTACTGTAAACTATCCTAACATGAATCCTGCTAAATGGAAGCTATAGTAAAAACTAATGATGTTTCGTGATTCTACATCTACTGATGCTATGATGTTATGCTAATATGCTCAATGATAATTGATGCTAATGACAATGCTAAAGCTTAAGATGCTTGAGTGCTAAATTCTGCAAAGTAAGTTTGCATAAAAGATGATAATTCTCGGGGTAATTTTCATGCTTCAAAAGGCTGTATATATAGATTTTCGGCAATAGTTTTGCATAGGGGTAACACAACAGAGGCTAGCCCGATTAAATATGGTGATTTGAATGGTAAGAGATGAGAAGGTGGAGTTGATCATGGGGATTGTTCATCCCCATAAAAACACCAGGCAAGATGAGAGGAAAGATTTGAGGAAGAAGATTGAGAGGATTTCCTACAGGTTTGTCCCTGAGGCTTTTCTTGTGAATGCCAGTTGCATTAATTATATTTGAAAAAATCTAATTTTATTGGTGAGTGAATAGAGGGATTTAATTTATGCTTTTATTTAAATATTTTTTATTTATTTAAATTAGTGAAAAGAGATAAATAATCTAATTAAATAAACTATAGAAGTTTGATATTTAAAAAATAAAGTATAAAACTTTATTTATTTAATTAAGATTGAATATAATGTAACAATTAAATAATGCCAACTATAAAGTTGTTTATTTAATTAAAACTGAAGAAATAGGAGAATTTAGAATGTGAACTATTTAAATAAGTATTTAATTCATTTAATAGTACATAAATTTGAATATGATATTTAAATAAAATTTGTTTATTTAAATAAGACAAAAATAATTGAATCAAGATTGAAGAATTATGATGAACTATTTAAATAAATATTTCCTATTTATTTAATAGTAGAAGATTTTAAGGATTGATTAATTAAATAAGTTGTATTTAATTAATCATATTTCTCTAGACCATTTTTAGGTGTATACACTTGAAATTTCTCACCCAAGGAACAACCATGAGTCTTGTCTCCCCAGAGTGAGTACACATTTTCTTTTTCCAAACAAACAACCTAGATCTGATCCACAACAGGTTGGAAAAATGATTAAAGCTTTCATTCCTTTTAATCATCATCATGTGTGTTCCTTTGCACTTATTTTTGGTTTTTCATGAGATATCTATCCTGGGGGCTTGATCATCCCTCTTGATTGTTGTTATTTCACCTTACCAGTGTGTGTGCATTAGGATCCCTCTCGATGTGCATGTTGAGCTACTTTAGCAAGAGTTTGGAGCAAGTCCATACTCTCACTAATGTGGGGGCTTAATGTGTCGTGAAAAAAATGTATAGTTGAAAATTTTATGCCCACTTGAGTCTTTCTAGTGTAATTTGGCTTGATTTTTAATAGATTTAATGTTATAATGTTGCCAACACATTCACATTAGGTCTTGGACCCTTGTGAATCATTAAGACTTCTAAGATGTCTAGCAAAGGTTGTGAAGTGTTGTAACCTACTTTCAAACTTTTCTAGGACCCTTTCATCATAATTCACTTAAATAACTCATTTTTATTACTTACCCAGTCTTATTTCAAAGTGTTGTAAAGTGTTGTAACTCACTTTCACGCTTTTACAGACTTTTCTTCATTAATTCGACACTTTAATACACTTTCTGGCCATTTTTAAATGTGTTTTTGAGGATATTCCCATTGGACAACGTTTAATGCCCCTTAATTCCTGACACCCACTTAATTTTCTTAAGTGGGACTAAGTCACCAATAGAGGCCTATGATGTGTTATTTTCGAGAAATTTTAGTAATATCATGTATAAATAAAGGTTTTTCTCCTCATTTTACATCCCCCATTCATTCATTCAATCTCATAGTTCATCAAGCATTCAAGCATTCAAGAAATCAAGCATAATCAAGTCATCCATTGGAGCACTTCATTGCATATCTTTAGATTTACACATCAAGGGGTTGGTAATTTTAATATGACATTACATGTTGTTTGTTGACCAGTCTCCTTGCATTTCATTTCATTTCATAGGATTTGATTACCAAGGTGGGGTTTGACCAAGGAAAACCCCTAAACTCTAAGCCTTAACCATTTTTCCCCTTTTGCATTTGTGTTTGCAGACTTTTGTAGGAAATTTTTTCAAAGGAATTGGTGTTAAAAAGTGGTTAAGAAGTCTTCAAAGTTAATCAAGTCATCACAACCCTAATTCAAGCTTGGAAAGACTTTTTACCCCATTTTCTATAGAATCAAGTGCGGAGACCTGTCAGAAAAGAAAGTGCAGACCTGAGGCTACAAGATTTTGTCCCAAAATTCCTAAGATATGTCAGAGGACTAAGTCACCACTACTAGTAGATTAGTCCTGATTTTGGCCTTGAAAAATGTTTTACATTTTTGGGTACCCATTTGGCAAATTCTTGTTCTAGCAAAGTTTCCTAAAACTGGGACTAAGTCACCTAGCCTGGCGTAAGTGTTCCAGTCAACATTTCTAGTCAATTTTTTAGGATTCCAAAATCTCCCAGTATTAGATTCCATATTCCAAGTGCATCTCTTCAATTTTGTTATGTCATTTCATCATTTACTTGCATTTTTAGGCATTTTTGTATATCATATTGTGTTTTCAAACATGTTGTTTTTCTTAGGTTTTGCATTATTAGATAATTTCATTTTCAGATTAGTGCATTAGGGTATATGCAAGATCATGATGGGCCAAAAACTGGTGATATGATGGGTATGTTTAGGGTATGTGGCTGGCGACTTTTTTTTAACCCAAAATTGATGAAACGAAAAGGGATTTTAAAGGAGATTCTCAACCTTCCACCAATATAAATTATGCTTTACATTGAATTTAATAAATAATTATTATTCATTTTCTATTTGAATTATGACTAAAGTCCTGATTGATAGGTTGATTGAAAAACATTTATAGCTTTCAAACGATATCACATTTTTTTAATCTAAAACATGTGTCAAATTTTATGCTTTGCATACTATAGGATTAAAAAAAATGAATTTCATGAAGTTTTTTCCAAGTTAAGGTGGTCAGACATAAATTTTTTTATATTTTTAAAAAATTGTAGTAAAAAATTCATAATTAAATATTTACTTGGAAAAAAATTACAAAAAAAAATGCATCACATCAGAAATGAGTCCTCTACTTATATCTAAAATATTATAAAAAAAATATTATCATTTTATTGTGGTTAGGGTGGTCAGAAAGACATCTACTTATTATTTTTTCCCTCAAATTTAAGTACTACTGCATTGAAATTTCAAATTTTCACTAAATAGATTTTTTTCTTTAAAATAAACCTAGTAGTTTAGAAGCTACATTCAATTTGCTACAAATTCTATTCTTACATATTTTTGAAATAATATAGATAACTTATTCAAATTACATCAAGTTGCCTAACTCTATTTTTTTTGTATTTTTCACCACTTAAGGGCCTATTTTTTCCATGATGATTGTGCACATACCCATTAGGACATTTTAATTAGGCATAATACATCTCATTCAAATTAAATTTGAGTGTAGAAAATAGCATTTTGGACCCCATTCCTTCCCCTTTATCCTTTTAGGTGAAAAACCCTAGGAGCAAAGCAAGTGTGGGCACCCCAAAATCATTGTCCACACTTGGAAACTTTTGCAGGTCAGGTGTATGGTACAAGGGCACCAAAGATTTTTTTTGTAATTAAAAGATTTTAATATATTTTAGTATGTTGAGTCTTGGTTTTTGTTAAATAAGGTCTTATTAGACCATTTTATAATGTAATGAGTTATTTTAGAGGTCATTAGGAGGTTGGGGAGCTTAATTTGCAAAATTGACAAAATTGTCAAAATGTTGTCAAGGCAAAATGCAAAAAAGTAAGAAATGTCGAAGCCCAATGGTCATGGGCATTCAAAAGGCAGTTAGGATAGTTGTTTAGGAGGGAAAAAGTTTAAATATGAAAAAAAATTGATGTCTCTCTAATTGTTCATTTTTTAGAAGAAAGTAATTGAAACTCCCATTTTTTAGTGTTTTTTTTTTGTAAAATTGCTACTCCTTAGGCCTATATGGTTCCATACAGAGGATTCTATTAAAATGCATAGGATAAGTAAGAGGGGGGGTGAATCAGTTGTCACACAAATTCAGACTTAAAATTGCAACTAATGAGGGCACAGCCCGAGACACAGAAAATAACCCACAAACAAGAGAATAATTTTATTATTCAAAAAATGGAGCTTCTTACATGCAGAGGATCTCAAATCCTCAAGTTCTACAACACATGCAAGTTACAGAAAGCTACAAAATAACCCATTTGCAATATGCGAGCTTGTCCCCAAAAAGTTACCCAAAAATTAGAAACCTGCCCATAAATAGAGCTCCTCTTTTGTTTTGGAGCCAAAACAACATTCAAATTTGAGTTTAGGCGGTTTGGTGCCAAAAAATTACAACTTGAAGTTCAAATTTCAAAAGAACATTTGCAATTGTATCTTCTAGAAAGTGTGCCAACTTCCCGGGGCCATAACTTTTGATCTGGGACTCTGATTCATGAACCGTTTGACCCATTAGAAAGGTCTCGAAGTCATTAACATGCTCAAAATTTGCTACGCCAATTTTGGCAAGTTTTAGGGCCTATCCAGGAACTCTAAGTGCCTCAAATCTAACTCGAAAGATTTTTAGGTGGAAATCTAGGAAACTAAAATTGCAATATCTTTCAATCCAGAAATAGAAAATAAAAACCGTAAATTGGGAATTTCATTATGATGAAAAGGGTATCCAAAAATGTAAAAACATCTAAAAAATGAGAAACTTGAAATTTAACTATTTTTGGGTGATGCAAGATTTCCCTTACACCACTGGATGCTCTTGCATCAGACACCCAAGGTAATTTGAGAAGTGACCCCATCATCTCTCAGATGGTGGAGGAAAACCCAAACAATCGACCTCGACCTTAGATAGCTAGGATGAATCTTCCATAGGCCTTCCTCTCCATTTCACTAGATATTCTTCATACTGCCTATTTCTGGTACTCCTTCCCACATGACTATCCAAGATTGCTTCAATCTCCTCCCTTTCTGAAGTAGGTGCTGGAATGCCATATTGCCCTAGTACTGGTACTTTCTCCGTTCCAACTTCATGATACTCTGTCAAATCATAAATGTTGAACATAGGGGAAATGTTGAATCCATCGGCAACTCTACCTCATATGCATTCCCTAAATCATGCCTCTTCAAAATTTTACAGGGACCGAACTTCTTCATCTTCAATTCGTTATATGTTCCCACTGGAAACCTTTCTTTCCTCAAGTGGACCATCACTTCATCACCAATCTGAAACTCCTTATACCTCCTCTTATGATCTGCCTTAGCCTTATACTGCATATTCATCTTGTTAATATGTTCTACAAAATCTTTGGCTTCAGCACTTATTTTCTCCTCTTGGTCCATCTTCCTCAATTCTGGAGCTGTTATGGGGCTACCTCCATACAAAATATGGTACGGTGATCTACCAGTGCTTCTATTGAAAAAATTATTGTAAGAAAATTCTACCTAGGGTAAGTTCAAGTCCCATCCCTTGGGTTTATCTCTTACCAAACATCTCAGTAGGTTACCTAGACTCCTGTTAACAACCTCTGTCTGCCCATCTATTTGTGGATGGTGTGCAGAATTGAACTTAAACTCTATCTTCAGCTTCTTCCACAAGGTCCTCCAAAAGGACCCCACAAATTTGGTGTCACGATCTGAAACAATACTCTTTGGCAGACCATGTAGCCTCACCACCTCTTTGAAGAACAAGTCAGAAATGTGGACTACATCATGGGTCTTCTGACATGGAATGAAATGTTCCATCTTCAAAAACCTATCAACCACCACAAAGACTGAATCATTCCCTTGTTGTGTCCTTGGCAAACCAAGAACAAAGTCCATACTTATATCCTCCCATGGCCTCTCTGGTACAGATAAGGGCTGATATAAGCCTGTATTCTAGCTCACTCCTTTAACCATCTAACATACCCTGCAACTTTGTACAAACTTCTTCACGTCCTATGACAACTGAGGCCAATAATAATGCTCGCTGATAATGGCAATGGTCTTATCCCAACCAAAATGTCCTGCCATCCCTCCACTATGCTTCTCCTTTATTAGGTTCTCCCTCATGGAACTCCTCAGGATACACAATTGACTTCCCTTAAATAACATGCCATCCTGGATTATGAAATCTAGCCACCTTGTCGTGTCCACTATAACAGGTTCCTTGCAAGCTTTCTAAGCCTCTACAAAATCAAGATCTTCTGCATATAGTGTCTTAAGTTCATTGAACCCAACCACTTCAATCTGCATCTTTGTCATCAATGTATGCCTCCTACTTAAGGCATCTACAACCCTATTTGACTTCCCACTCCTATGTTTCAAAACAAAGGTATACCTCACAAAACTCTACCCATTTCATATGCCTTCCTCCATTTAATTTTCCTCAGATATT
>VDFB02137365.1:2109143-2135893 GCA_007258455.2 Sequoia sempervirens | reverse complement strand
TTCCTCAGTCACCAGGGCTATCCTAATCACTAGGGATTCTCCCCTTTTAGCATCATCTGAATGTTTAGATTGGGCCTCCTCATCTACATGCACAACCCTTCCATGACCTTCTAGCCTTTTGTTTTCCCTTCCTTGGTGTTGTGGACATTCATAGGCTTGATGCCCTTCTTCACCACACTGGAAACACATTCATTTGAAACCACCTCTTCTAGATCCTTGTCCATATCTCCCCCGTCCTTTGCCTCTTTGATCACCACTATTTTGATCACGAGGGCAGTAGAAGTTGTCATTTCTTTGGCTTCGGCTGGTACCCACATCTTCACTTTTCTTTTCATCATCATTTTGGCTTCCTGAAGGTCTTCCATTGCCCCTTGTGCTTTGACCTCCTCATCCTTTTTTCTTGCCATCAAATCTTTTGTTCAACTTCTCTTCCACCTTCAGAGCAAACTGATAAACATCCTCAATGGTGGTCATTCTGACTAGGCTTAACTCCTCCTGAATGCTCGGTTGTAACCCATTAAGATATCGAGCTACCTTCTCCTTATTGGCCTATGTGTGACTCGTTCTAATGATTATCTTATGAAAATATTCAGTATATTCTTTCATATATCTACTTCCTTGCTTCAACCCTTGCAATTTCTTCAACAAATCTAACTCGTAGTCCACTGGTATGAACTGCTTCTTCAGTTTCTCTACCATACGATCCCATTTGGTGATCTTGACTTTTCCTCTTGGATTTCTTTCCAATTGGACCTCTTTCCACCAAATACTGGCATGGCCCTTTAGCTTCATTTTCAAAAACTTAACCCGATATGGGTCTTCTATTTCCTCATACTCAAAATATTCTTCTAGCTCGTTGATCTAGTCGATCAACTCTTCCAGTTTCAGACTTCCAGAATAACTGGGGACTTCTACTCTGGGTCTTTTCCCGATCTTTGAAATGGCCCTTATTAGCCATATTTGGTCTTGATCAATTGCTTCTTCTTCCTCTCCTACATTTGAACCTTCTTCCTCTCCTTCATCCTCTCTTTCCTCCCTCGGGTTTAACCCTCTTCTCAACTACACTTGTAACGCATCAATCTATCTCTGGAGGGCTGCAAGTGCATCTCTTCCACTAGCATTTCTGCCACCTCGACTGCCTCTAGCACCACCATGCCTACTAGGCATCACTCTTGGAGTCATCTTTCTTGATCTCGACCCACAACCACAATCCTGGTGTGAACTGATCTGATGCATCTATCCACACACTCAAGAAAACCTGCCTGATAACTTGATGAGGGCACAGCCCGAGACACATAAAATAACCCACAAATAAGAGAATAATTTTATTATTCAGAAAATGGAGCTTCTTACATGCAGAGGATCTCAAATCCCCAAGTTCTACAACACATGCAAGTTACAGAAAGCTATAGAATAACCCTTTCACAATATGCGAGCTTGTCCCCAAAAAGTTACCCAAAAATTAGAAACCCGCCCATAAATAGAACTCCTCTTTTGTTTTGGAGCCAAAACAACATTCAAATTTGACTTTAGGCAGTTTGGCACCAAAAAATTACAAATTGAAGTTCAAATTTGAAAAGAACATTTGCAATTGTATCTTCTAGAAAGTGCGCCAACTTCCCGGGGCCATAACTTTTGATCCGGGACTCTGATTCATGAACCATTTGAACCATTGGAAAGGTCTCGAAGTCAAAAACGCGCTTGAAATTTGCTATGCTGATTTTGGCAAGTTTCAGGGCCGATCCGGGAACTCTAAGTGCCTCAAATCTAACTCAGAAGATTTTTAGGTGCAAATCTAGGAAACTAAAACTACAATATCTTTCAACCCAGGAATAGAAAATAAAAATTGTGAATTGGGAATTTCATTATGATGAAACGGGTATCAAAAAATGTTAAAACATCTAAAAAATGAGAAACTTGAAATTTAACTATTTTTGGGTGATGCAAGATTGCCCTTACACCACTGGATGTTGCTGCATCAGCAACACTTATCAATTCCACAACCACACTATTCTATTATTAAGTATGAACATTTGAAAAACAAATAACATAAAGTAAAATTAATACAATGAACACCAAATTTTTACATGGAAAACCAAATGGGGGAAAAAAAATGGTGAGGATTAACTCACAATATAAAGAGATTATAAAACAAAATACATAGGCTCACTACCTATAGAAAGGAATCACTATCCAACAAGGAGACTCACTACCTATTGATACAAAAGAGAACGAAAGATCCACAACCTTGATCAGAAAATTGCAAAAACCTTGAGCTCACTACCTTCAAGAATCTAACACAATGAAGTACTGCTACCTCAACTCACTCACACACACTTCTACACTTTTGATTTGTGGCTTAATTCGTCACTTTTTATCTCACCCTTTAAATCTTCACAATCCAACTTGCATTTATACCATATTCAACCTTAGAAACTTTCTCCAATGTCTGCCACATGAGCTTCATTTTATAAAATTCAAATTAGGTCGGCAACTCAACATTCCTGCGGTGGAAAAGAATTAGAGTGGACCAATAAAATATTTATCCAAGACCAAAAGATAATGTCTTGGATCAACCACACACGTCCTTAATTAAATTTAAATTCTTCAAATGAAGTGTAAACGCCAGGTCAGCCAAACCTAATGAAAACACAAATGAACATTGATGTACATGCTTCCAACATGAAGATGACATGCATAAGACACAACACGCTTCATTATGCATGAGAACACATCTTAGATTCCTTTAGACACATCTGTAGCAAGTGCAACAATCTTAAAACACCAAACTTCTTCCATCAGTCCATCTGGACTATGAAAACTCATGCAAAAACTCTAAAACATGACTTTCAGATAACCAAACCTCAAATCACTTTTCCAGAACCTAGAGAACATCATAATAAGACATATGCTAGATCTACAAGATCTAAAATAGAAGAGTGAAGGACTATGGAGCAGAAACATTTCTCCCAGTCCACGGAAGACCAACTCTGCCAGAACAATTCACACATTGGTGAACGTAACTTTCACATACCATCAAACCAAAAGCTTCAACTTAGGAGATATCACCGCTATATCACTATTAGAAAACCTTCAGATCCGCACAAGCATAGGATCAATATAAGAGAAACGTGAAGCGCATACTAGAACACATTCTTAATAACTCTAACTTCTCTTATTTATTAATTTTCTCAAAAGAACTTGGAAACTCATCCATTCAACACATCTGCAACATCATAAAGATAACTCCACATACTCACAACATCTCAACAACATCTCAACTATACATGTACAATCTGCAACATACCAAACTGTGTTGACATCAATGACAACATTAATGATAACACCACCAAACTTGCTCATACTTACAATAGATTCATGCTTCAAAAGTTATAGAATTTTTTGAAGGCAGTTTTTAAGTGCCTCTTGGACTTTGTTTGATCAAATTGCATAGTGTTTCAAGGGTTTTATAGTCTTTTTACTAGGAACAAGTCTGTACCATGTTTGAGGGTTTAAACTCATTTAAGATATAATCTTGGCTCATTCCACCCATCGTAATCACTATGGCTAAGTGGAATGGGAACCATTAAAGCAATATTAGATGTAGGGATGAGATTAGGAGTAGGGGAAGGAAAATGGTGGAGTCATAAGTGTTGCCTCAATGGTATTTGAATGTATTTGGCCATAAAAATGGTGGTTTTGAGTGGAAGGTTGGTGAAATTTCTTTAGGTAAGGCTGGGAGGCAATGGAATTAGCATGTGAAGGCATATAAAAAAGTGTTTTAATCATTTGTAGACTGAGAGAAGGTTCACAATGGTGATTTTCAATAAACCCCTCCAAAGACTAGGAAAAATGAAGGTTTGGTTTTGTGGCTTACTGGGTGTTTCCCTTCTTGAAAATGGTTTATTTGGGTTATTTTTAACCTATGGAGAAGGTCTAAGTAAATTTCTACAATTGGAAAGGTGATTACATAGGGGTTCCTTTGTAAAAGTGACCTAATTGAAGGTCTAGGATAGCGTAGAAGCACAAATTTGAGGGTATTTTTCCAAAAGAACTATGTGAGCTTTTCTGATATGTTGTATAAGGAAATAAATGGTTTATAAAAGTGTATTTTTTTTGTGGGTTTGATACTGGATTGGGGAGTTGAGGTAGAGAAACCTCTGTTGGAAACCTACAAGGAAGACCGGGTGAAATTATGAAGAGTTGGTGTGATCAACTATAAAAGGTTGTAAAGTTGTTTCAAAGGTCTTAAATTATGATTGTAGATTGAGTGTGTCCCTACTATATGTCATATATGTACATAAATAAATATATATTTATATATATGTGTTTGTGTTTAATGATTAGATGCTAATTTATATATATGAACATAGGTCAATTTGTATATAATATATACAAAGCATTTAAAGGTTGAATATAGCATATATTGACATTGAATAAAATCCAAACTGCATGCTAAGTATTTCATAGCAATAAGGTTGATATGTAAAATAAACCATAGTTGATACTATGGAAATGCATCTTTAAATTGCTAACAATGAGTTACGAAAACATTAGATGCTTTAATATAAAGGGATGGGGTATTTATCAACTACAAAATAAAGTGTAAATGCATGAGAATAGGAAATGTGAACAACATGCTATTAATTGGTCAAAGCACCAAATATACACTAAAATGGAGGAGAAACTCATCTTATCTATGTTTCTCAATGAAACCGTAACCAAGTTGACATTGTGTGAGTGTCACCTGAAAGTAGAAGACTTTCAAATTAGATAATCACACAAAAGGAAAAGGAGGTTGGTTGAATATGTGGCACCAAATTGAGAAAGCTCTATTTCTTGTAGAACTCTATTATGTAGAAAGTTTATTTTCATCATTTGATCATGTGCATATTGAACTATTATTTTGTTGTTGTCAACCATAGAGGTCAATTTGTGGCATTATATGTTGAGTATACTCTTTGATTGTTTCCACCTTTTAGCTTAGTACTGTGAGTCAATTTGCATGGTAAAATGTGTTGAATGGAATGCCTCTTTTGTAGGCTGCAATGTCTCATTTTTCTATATAAATAGAGAGGAAAGCTCTCTTATTTATAATGTATTCTTTCACAAACTTATTCATCTACAATTATTCTGAGAGTTTTTTATTCTAAGAGTTGAGATTCATAGTGTGAAAGTTGTGAAATATTTTGTGAGTGAAAATCGTTCTTGAGAGAGAAGTCATAGTGAATTATTGCTTTAGAAGGATTCAATGAAGCTAGCAAATTGTTGTTGGAAGACTATGCATCAAGTTAGTCAATTGGATTAAGCATATACATGTATTAGGATCTAGTCTTCTCTTATTTGTATTTATTTATGAAAGATTGAGTTTTGTATGATTTTTTTTTTGGTACTACTTGAGAATACTTGCATTTAGGAATTCATAGAATTTTCTTTGGAAAGGAAAATAAGTTGTTTTATGCTTTCTATGAAGTGATTGTATTTAATCTATAATAGGAGAGATTTTTTTTCATAGGTATATGTATACTAGATATGATTAAGCAAGGATAGCTTAGGAGTTATCCATAACTAGTTATTTGATTATAATTGATAGCTTATAAGTTACACCTAGGATTTGATTATCCATTAAAGGGAGGGTAGCTTGCATTTATACATTGTGGGTAGAAATATCATTGAGTTTTTGGGAAAAGGGAATAGGTTATTTCTAGGGTTCAAGGCTATCCTTTGGAGGAAATACCTATGCATAGTATATATTGGCCTAAAGTCAAATTGAGCTTGAGTAGTGTATGTGAGTAGGATGACTATCACTTGAAGTAATGGGTGAGAAAACTTTGGCCAAAGTAGGGTGATTGCCTTTGGATCCACTATCAGTTCACCATCATCCATTTATTTGCATGCTAGTCATAGATTGTGGGTTTACAAGTTCTAGTCATGTAGGACACATCACTAAGCTCAGATTGGTTGTCATTAGGTGGTTAATCTACAAATCTCTTTGTCGAAGGGTAGGGAAATATATTGAATGATAGATGTGCATGAGATCGCATATGAGTCTATAGTTCATGGAAAATCACTTGAGTGATGTTTCTCCTCTTTAGTAGGTAACAAGTAGACCATGATTTGAAAGAAGGTTCTTGTAACTATCTATATATATTGCTTTGAAGGTCAATTGAGCTATGTATGTACTTTGTACATATTCTTTGAAATATTTTAATATACAAAATTAATATATTATAATGGAATCATTGTTGTAACATCTATGTTCATATTTTCTCTATAAATAAATAAGTTTTTTATGGAAATGGATGAGGTACATATTTTATTTACTTGACAATTCAAAACTTAGGAAAAATTACTTCAATGAACGGTTCACATGTTACAACTATGACACTCTCCAAATCAGAACTGCAAGTGTTCACATCGAGTTCACCAAAGTGAACCATAGGAAATAGGTGTTCCACCTTTTAGGAGATGGAACTAGGAGGACCTATTTCACTCTTAGTTAATTAGGAAACCAAGATCCATCAACTAAGAAGCTCATTTGAGGGAAGGACACATAAGAGAGGTGGTTTCCTTAGGTGTGATTAAATGGGGGTTCACCATTAAAATGAATCTTCAATGGAGAAATACAATTCTAATGTATTAAACCCTAGAAACTTAAAAGTGTGAAATCAGACTGATAAACAAAGAGAAACATAAAATTACCTAGAGGAGTGAGGATGTCTAAACAAGGTCTAAAAACCCTAAAATTTGTTGTTTCTAAAGTACACTGGGACTCATATGCTAAGCTAGGGAATTTAGTCACAGTCTATGGTTTCTGGGCAGAATTTAGAATCTTTTGGTGAGTGATGTGGATATGAAAAAATATAGCAAAAAGGTTGTACTAGGACTCATATGCCCAGATAGTTACAAAGTGTCCTAAAAATGTGAAAAGTGTCCTAGGAGTAGAATTTTGAACTAAAACTTTGTGAGCCTCTAAATATGGATTCAATAAGAACTTTCCCACTAATTTCATGTAAATAAGTTGGATATATTGCTCTAGATCTGAGTTTTGTGAGCCTTGATGACTTCTTATTACAACTTTTGCAAGTTTTACAACTTTCCAATTTTGGAACTTTTGAAGGCTTCAAATCCACTTTTTTCTCAACCTATAAACCTACAACATACAAAGAGAGGGAATAAATGTTGTTTTGTTAGAGAATGGTGGTTTTCCTTGGTCAAACCCCATTTTGGTAATCAAACCTTAATAAGAAATGAAGCATGAATGAAATGAAACATGAAAAATAAGATGAAACAATAGAACCTTGTTTAAAACCTTGTAGATCTACAAACAAACATGAAGTGGCATCAATGGATGTATATCTTGATCATGATTCTTGATAAAATATAATTTCTTTTAATACTTTAATTTATTTTGAACAATACACCACAACATTAGCTCAAAACCACATGCCTGATGCATCAAGCCTTTGACATGATAATGGATCTTTGATTGTTGCAATAATCTTCTTCAAATATTCATTTGAATTCTTCTGAATTTCTCTTCTAAAGATACTCTTGAATGCTTATGAAGATCTAGCTTGTTAGGAGAAATTATATGAAATAAGCGTGTATTTATACTTGTTTATGCAGACTTTCCTAAAATTACAACATTAGAATCTGACATCAAATCTAAGATAATAAAATCTCACCAAGAATTTGATTTAAAGTAGGTCCTAGTTAAAGTGGGATTCATACACCACCTTGGGTGTATGAGTCCCATATCACTAGATCTAGAACACATAACCAAAAACATTGAATTATGATTGGTTATTTGATAAGTGTCAGGATTATCCATGGAAACATGTAATTAATTAGGCTTTTGGATAGAAAATAGGACCAATTAAGGCATAAATGAACCACATTTTAATGAAAATGGCCTAAAAATTAATGTGAATATGTAAAAAATATTACAACACCATCTTAAGGCATTACTTAGCTCATCTTATCAATTATTCCCAAATTAAGTGAGGAAAATGGATACTTTTTTTGTCACTACATGCATTAATTGTTGGTATTGTCATGATAAAAGGAAATGAATGATTGATGTAGGAGAACCTTGGCGAATGCACAATTAGTATCACACAAAACAATTTTTACTTGAAATATATGATGGTCATTCAAAATTTCTTATATAGAGACATTAACGATCTATTTGTCTCACATTAGCAAAGGTTCCATAACCAGATTCTCTACAATTTGGAAGAATTCAATTTTCTCTATTCTCGGTTGGCGATGTACGAAAAAAAATATTTTTTAGAGTTTTGTAGAACTTGAGATCAAATTCTTTGGAGGAGGTCTTAGGAATGTTGGGATGCTCATTCTTGTCAAATTTTGTGAAGTTTTGAGCTTTTGGAAAAAAGTTATGATTGAAGTTGGTTTTCAGCCTTGGTACCCATCTTAGTGAAACAATTGAAGTTTTCCTGCTCTATAAATTATCTAGTTTTGATTGAAATTTATTAGTTTGATATCTTTCTAGCACTAAGAGCCTTTTATTTGAAAAAAAAACCATGCCATTTTTCGAAGAGAATAATGATGTATGAGAAAACCAAAAGACCAAGAACCCATGGGTAATGTGGGAGAGGAAAGAATAGAAAGAAAAGAATTAAATAAATGAAATAAATTAAAAAGTGGAAACTATGTGATAGTTGTGGAAGATATAGGGATTAGGTAGCTTAGAAAAAATGGAGTTGCAAGAAAAATAACACAAGTGCAGATTTAATAAAAAAGCCAGAGATGGGGGCATGGAAAAAAATTAAGGGGCTGCACAAAGATTAACGAGAGGCTACAAAGGGAGAACAAGGGAAAATACAACCAATTGAATAATATTTTTAATTTACAAACATGCAGGTTTGGAGTAGCAATGAGGAATAGTAGAATTTTGGGAGTATTTAGATTTTTGAACAAAAAATTATAATTGTGAATGGTAAACATCAAGAATAAATACAATTATGGAATAGTTTTCTTAATTGTGTTTAAGTTTATTTGGATTATTTTAGTTTTCATCTAAAGTTGTCAATTTAAATGGTAATGGTTATGAATTTGAAGATTGATTTATGTATTTTGGGGTGTCATAATCTTGTCTACATCAATTGGTATCAGAGAAGGTGATCTTGAGAGTCGAGAGGATCCACCAAGACCTACGAGTAGAGAAGAGTAAAAAGTGGTAGAGAAGAAGCTTGTGAGGGTTTTTGTGAGTAAGAGGAGTCCTGAGTAGCGAGAGAGCTTGAAGCCATGAAATAATTTATTTTTCTGATAGAGTGTGATGGAAGATTGTAGATTGAAGCGAGATTGCAATAACAAACAAGATGGGTGTAGTCATAAGGAAGGGGCCTATGATTTGGGAAGCTTGGATATGTTATGAAGAAGCAAGACATGGAGGATGATTGGAAATCTAAACAAGTGATTGGATAAGCTGGAAAAAGACATGATGAAAGAAGATGAGGACCGAGTGAATAGTGAAGAGCCTACAATAGAGGTAGTTGAAGAATAGAAATATAAAAATGAAGTAATGGAATACGAAGAGGTTACAATAGTAGAGCATGGAGAAGATTTGTTAGCATAGAATTTGGTGATAGAAGAAGAGTAGCTTGAGAAATTTTTGATGAAGATGAGAAGATATGCGTTGCAATGAAAGAGGAGGAAATACAAGGTGCAACTATGAAAAAAGATGAAGTAAATCTATTTTATGATAATAAATTTTATTTTCAAACAAGATGGTAAAAGAAGAAATGGTTAGAGAAGAAAAGCATGTAGAGAAAATGGAGATTGTTGTACATGTATATTGGTGTCTAGATAGTGCAAGTTTGTGAATAAAAATTGTAAAGGATACTATAGGATTTTGGTGGAGGTGTTCGGTCTCGGTGGGATGAATCCCCTAAATGAGAAAAGAGTGGAGAGTATTTGGTGGAGGGGGTCGATTCATGGTGGACATGAGTCCATGAGGGAAAGGAAGAAGAGAGTGCAATGTTGTTGGAGAAAGATGACAAGTGTTCCACCAAGATGTTGGAAGAAAAGGAAGAAGTAATAGCTTGGTGCACGAGATTTAGCAATGGAGTTTGCTACAGGTTGCATTCAACCTGGAAGAGTAGTTCAACTACTTGAAACTCCATGTTTGTGAGCCTATGATTACAAAATTCCTACCTAGAATGTCTAATGCAGGAGCACTCAGGTGAATGTGTTGGTGTTTTTTCTAGGAGAGCCTTGGAATTCTCTTAAGGGTAGCCAACCCTTATTCTCAAGAATCTTCAAAGCTAGTAGCCAGCAAATGAGTAAAGAATTTTGAGACCTTCACTCCTACTCTTTAGGATTTGTGGGACCTAGGAGGGTATTCCTTATTGTGTTCATTTGATATTGAATTCTTCAAGGAAACTTTTATACATAGATTTATTCCTATGACATGAAAATAGACTCCATTCATTAAATATTTGGCTGGTACTTGAAAAAAATATCATCTACTACTAGGAATAGGTAGTACTTCAGACTCACATAGTGTAATTGAAAGTTTTTAATAATTTTGTTCTCATTTTAAATCCACATCTAGGCATATCACTAGCTCATTTACTTTTGAGATTGTCGAAAAAATAGACAAGTGCTTCATCAATTGGGATAATCGAATAAAATATGGAACAACCAATAATATATCAACCATTTAATTCAGACATTGATGGAATATTGTCATACCACTTTGTAGCATTCAACTCACTACATCTAGAACACTACTTCTTAAAAAATCTTCTACTCCTCACTCACATACCTATGACTTTATTTAGGAATTTATCCAATTATTTGAATTGAAGCAAAAAACAAATTGACACATCCAATTAAAATAACTAGAGATGAACAAAAATATCATTGATCATTTCCATTTATAATCTGTAAGAGAATTGCATAGGAGAGTACATGCTCAAGAATTAAAAATTTCTTTTATATTTGTGGCTTCTATAAAGCTAATTTAATATTCTTACATACATGAGCCATAACCAACAAAATTTATTATTCTATTCATTGATATTTTGTACAGTATGCTCCTTCCTGAGCTTAGCTTCTTCCTAGACTATGATGAGACTTAAAAATTGAACCCCCTGTAATGAGCCATAAAATCCCTTTTATAGAACAAGAGAGCAACAATAATTCAACACAATGATAGTTACATTTCGCATGCATTTCATTTCAAGAAAAAATTCAACTGCATTTTAGATATTCCTCGAAAAATTACACTTAATCATTTGCAAAGCAAGGGAAACAAAAATTCACTCCCTTTGTTGAAGAAGAACCAGACGATACCACCAAAAGAACCTTTAATTGTTGTCCACAAAAAAATTATTTATGATATAGGCCGAAAGGCACCCTTATTTAACACAAAAGACAAAAAACCACATATATAGAGAGGGTGAGAACAACCACCACAATAATATTAATACCAAAACACAAAAACCAAGACCTAGATACCATCTCCCTCAATCAAAACTAGAATACACACACCCAATTCATGTCCTCGCAGAGAATGGAGAAGCCACTACTCCTTCATTAGTGCCCTTGTCAGCAATAGAGTAAATATGCCCACTTGGTGTCCTTCCTGCAATTGGGGCAACTGCTACCACTTCATAATCCAAGCTTACCAATTTAGTCATGGCCATAAGATATTGGCAATAACCAGAATTAGTCTTTGTTTCACCATATGAGGGGCCATCTAAAATTTAAATGGAAGAACTATGTCATGCCAAATAGGCTCAATGGTACTTGTTCTTCCTTACTGCCTTCCTCTCAGGTCTTGGAGGCTTCTTTCCTTTAGGCTCAGTCTCTTCTCCCATGAAAAATCAGCTCCTCAATTGATAGTTTCTCTTCACACTAAACTGTAATGGTTCCCTACTACAAGAACCCTTCTTGTTCTTCTTCCTTTGAGTTAGCATAACCTTAGGTGTTCTTTGTGCATTCTCTAAAACTCCATCTTGTAACTCAAGTAAGCTAAGTGTTGGAGACCTTCACACTGGAGAAGAAACAACAACAAACTTACTCATTTTTGCTAAAGATAAGCTCAAAACAACAAGACTTCATAATTTCAAATTGACCCTTCACCAAATACTGGAAGAATTTGCAGAATGAGAGCTATAACCACTCTTCTTATAGAATTATAAATTTTTTAGCTAATGGTGAAAATACATAGCTATCAACTCTTATTTATTGAGCAATTTGATCATGTTGATCATCAATGGTCAATGAAATCCCACACGAGCAAGCAGGTGATCACACATTGAATGTTGTACCACAACTATTAATGTCTCAGGTGCATGAAAATCTATGAATTATCTTCCATGATTACATGAGAGTAATCATTTTCATGCATCAAGATCAAATTTTATTCATCCTGTAAGTTTCTTCAGCTATTAATGCTCACTCGTGTGAGGAAAAATAGCTATCATGCTCATAGCTCTAGTTTTAAACAATAACCATTGATCTCCTAATGAAGTAATGTGTTGAGTGGCTTAGATTGAGTCAATCAAGTTTGAATTTTCATTGCTATCGATTGCCAAATTTTGGCCAATAACATTAATCTAGCTACGCACCAACATACCCATCCATGGGCTCCACCATTCATTTGCAAGCCACAGAGAACTATGAAGATTAATTCTAACTTTGTGTCACAGCCGATGATCAAAACCTTGAAGCACTAGGTTTTCCATTGAATACTGGGCCCCACATCCACGGAGGGACATGTGTTGATATCCTGCTGACCACATAGATTTACATAATCCATTATTTTAACCGTGAAGGGCTAGTGGGGAATGACCAAGATTAGATCTTTCTATCAGATGGATAAAATTTATGCACATGCAAATATCATTAGTCTTAAATATGGGGCCATTACTAGGTTGGTGAGATTATGACCCTCAGGAAAAAATACTTAAAACATACATATCTTGCCATTAAATATTTTTCTTGAATTTTGGAAAATTTGAATTGATAATGGTATGGGGTGACCGACGGGCCTAAAAAAAGGGAGAGGTAATAATATGCATTCAATTGCATAAGTTGTGACTTAAGTGATTGATGACTAGGTGTACAGAGTTAATTCAAAAATATAACACCTAAGGGTTTATGATGAAAATTTGCAAAATGAGGGTTTCTAGACCAAAACCCTAACCCATCCCTCAACACAAAGGCTCAAAGACATGACAAAGCCAAAACCATCTCAAGATTTGGCACAAATTTTTAGAATCTCTACTAGTGGCTCATGCTTAGGGACACATACCCCTGGTGGGTATGGTGACAATTCAGATCTCAAGTTGAATCATACTAGTAAAGGAGCACAAAAAAACTAGGAGCATGCCCAAACAAGGCAAGTAAATGCAACATAAAAGTAGAAACTAGACCTATGTACGATACTTACAGAGATATACAACATGTTTCCATTTGAATTTCAGAATCCTTTTTAGTTACAGAGGCTTCAATTCCCAAATTGGAAGCCCCAGGCCACAAAACTTAAAGGAAATGATTTCCTCTATCAAGGAATTTATCCTCAAATTTCTATAATGGATCTACACTTCTACAAAGCAGTCCTACATAATCAGCTCCCTTATGATTATCGCAATCAGCCATACATGCTACAAAACTGCTCTATTCATTAGCCTATTCCAACACATTCTTATCTGATTGAAATGGAAAGGTGAAACATTCATATTCCATTTGATCATAAATTTTGACATCACATTTAGTTTTGACATAAAACTGGAATCCTTCATAGACACTTTGTCGTAGGCTAGGCCAACAATCCCCTAATGTATCAAACATAAAAGATACTTATTTAGGAGTATCTTCATTCTTCTTTGCATAAGTGTTCTCATTATTGGATAGAAACATGTTCATAATCATATTGTGAAGAAAAGTAACATCAACAAAGAAGCATCCAAATCCAAATTCTTGTCGACTAACATTACACCCCTTGTTACTTTTATCATTTGGGAACTCAACACATAGATCAAAAGGTTTTGTAGTGTCAACACAACTTGATGATTCATCAAATGGTTTCACAATATCCACAGGTAATAATACTGATCTAGGATCCATGTATCTACCGCAATGCATAATATGGTCATTCAATAATGAACCCCTTCTCTTGTCAATTTTTATATCATAACCTTCATGTATAGATGAAATTTCTATCTCTACTCGACCCAACAAATCATAAGGGGTTGGAACATATGGATGTTTCTCATTTATAACACTGTGTTCAAGACTAGCATACTGAGAAGTCATGTTTTCATCTTCTAGTTCTTCATCATTCTCACAATTATCATGCTCAGTTTTTGGTATACTTGAATTACATTTCATGTACTCTTCACATGCAATTTTTTCATTCACTTGTGAAAAAATGACCTCATGAGAATTTATATCATTACATTCTTTATATGAATCAAATATCTCTGAACTATCTTCATGAGAGTAATTACAATCTTTAGAGAAATAGTCAGAAACCTGAATTTCATCATGAGCTTCAATATCACTTATAACATCTGTATCAAATGTAAGAGATTCATGGACACTGCTCTCAAGGAATTCATCACTATGTTGCCTTGTTTTCTCATAGCCACATTCTAGCCCTGTGTCAAATGCAACATCAGAGTCCTGATCGAAGAGTGGATTATTTCTACACTAATAAGGATTATCATTTCTCACTTCAAGTAGAAATAGAGGCTCATCAAATAGGAGGTTTTGCCACAATTTCAGTGTTGACATAACAGCTCTTGCATCCTCTGCATGACATTCCATATGTCTTATATTAGTATTGTATTCAAAATTATCATACTCATCAGAGGAGCATACTGAAAAATTTTCAATTTCGCTTACATCATCAATAGTTGAAACCTTTAACCCACATTATGAAAACTCTTTGCAAGAAAAAAATTTCTCCTCCTCAAGCATACATAGATTCTAATTTTTATCAGGATATTCCTTACCAAAAATAAAGGATTCCTCCTAAACTTCATAAGGACAATAATAATCATCAAAGGAATGACCATACTCAATTCCATTACAACAACCACAACATGAAAACTCACCAACACTGAGACTACATTCACGTTCCTCAGACTGGGTGTCAATAATTTCATTTTCAATACCTTGATCATTGGTTTGTGACAGGGCATCATGATCATTAGCTCCATTTTTATTGATCAAATCATGACATGGGATAACCTCTTGTACCTCTGCCACTTCTTCACTATCCAAGACTTCCCAAGGATGTAGGTTAGACACATCCTTTTTGTTATCATATTGTGAATCTTCATATCCATCACTGCTATACTGGTCTGTGGATATATTATTTGTGAAAAAATTAAAATCATTACACACTCCCATATAGCAGAATGGATGTTCATATTCATATTCACTTTCTTCATTTCTTTGCATTGTTTCCTAATCTTTCTCAATGGGACAATGCCCACTAACATTTAGGGGCATCACATGTTGTGCATAATCATTCTTAACTCCCTCTAAAATATTCATCCAATCAATTACTTGGATCAAGTTGTGAGGCTTCAATTCCTTTGGCAAGGTACTTAGTCCTGATTGGTTCAATTCACAAAATATATCAATGCATATTAAATCTTCTAGTTTGATACTTTTGGGTACCTCCAACAAAGCATCTACAAACCTAGAGAAAAAATCATAAAGTGATTCTTCTTTGTGCCTTTTCATTTCACACAATCTTTTAACATAAGACACTTGATTAAATTTTCTTTGATCTTGTGGATATTCAACTTGTAGCTTAATATGATATTAATATTGTGGTGATGGGGAAATGGGAACAATAGAATATTTATCATCTTGACATAGATCTCTACTGATTGATCCACTGGTTTTTTTTGCATGAAATGTGTTAGGGTGACAAATACTAGTGGTTAAATATCCTTTCATCATTGAATATTTCAAGTTGTTCTCAATATCTATAGCCATTTGATATGCTTGATGCAATTTTGTGGGCTCTTTGTCTCTTAATAGACAACTCATCTTTTTATCAAATTCACCTAACTAAGTACATGATAAAATGTTCTGCATAATTTGGTCTTATGCATTCAGGGATCTCCCTTAGGATCTTTGAAAATGTAAGATTAAAAGAAGGTACTAACTCATCCTCTCCTTTCTCCATTCTCATGAAATTTTTTCTTATTAATATTAGATCAATCCTTTCACCAAACTACTCCATGAACACTACTTTAAACTCATCCCATGAATGTATAGAAGATGTTGGTAGATATGAGAACCAATCTCTTACATCTCCTTTTAGAGACTGAACAAACAATTTCATGACAACATCCTCAAAGTCTAATTCATAATCTCCCATCACATCGACAAACTCTTGTAGATGCTTGCTTGTTGATTCATATTTTTCACCCATGAATTTTGGTATCTTATCTCTAATTTTAGATGGTGTGACATTTTGATAACCCAAAATACCACTAAAATCTATAGCTCTATACCTTTTGGACCCATACTAGTGTGCATAGTTTGATAATGCACTTTCTCACACCTTTTACAATGTTTGTCAAATTTACCACACAATTTCACAAGGCAGTTTAAAATTTCTTTGCAATTATAACCTTAAGACTTTGACAATGTAAATCTCCTATTTATTTCACTTAAGATCCTAAGATATAACATGCTTGTCCACCATAGTACATAAATTTCAGTTTACCTTTTAGAAGCATGTAAAACTACCACCATTATTCCCTATCCTAGTGCTATTTCACCTTATTGGGAACCATTTACATCTTAATCCTTGAAAATTTATCATAAATTGCTTACAATTATGTAATATTTTCTTTAGATTTATGAGAATACCTAGAAACTTGTAACAGTTTTTAACCTATTCTTCCTAATTGTAAATATTTGCAGATATGGAACTCTTCTATATTATTTATCAGGCTCTTTAGATAGAGTCGACATATCTTTTGCAGAGGATTAAAATTCAAATGATATGAAGTTCATTTAAAGGGTAAATTCCATTATAGGTCTTCTCCAATAGCATAGTCACTCATAAATTCTCTAAAATTTGTTATAACCAAACCTTTTCCAGGTTCAAGAACTTTTCAACATCTGAAAAATATGTTCAAATCCACCAAATGCTTGAATTTGTGATGTTATAGTCTGCAACTCGAGATACAAAATTCTCCCAAGCAGAGTTTCCAATTTGTTGGTTATTTTTAAAGAACAAATTAGATCCCACCAAGTACCTATGAGCTTGCCAAACTCAATTCTCGAATACTTGAGATATAGTTGGCCAAAGAACAAGATGAAGCTATAATGCTTCTTCTCCTACACTTCGAGCTCTGCAAGACCTAGTAGGGTGATCCCAAAAAGTATATCCTGCAATTCTTTTAAACAATTATCTCACACATTAGACAACAAAGTAGATATATTCCCATCCAAGGCTAAATAGATGAAATCCTTCAAGAAATTGGAAATTCCTTAAAAGAATTAAACACCTAAAGCTAAGAATATCATACAACATGAACCTCAACAATGGTAAATAAATTAAGAGTTTATTTATGAATAATGTTCTCAAATTAAAGACCAAACCCTTAGGAAATGCATCTAACACCTCATATCAGTGTCATATCTATGGGCATGGAGTCAACACAAAGCATATTGAATTGTAAGGTGATTTTAATTCCAAACATCCATAATCTTAGTGAAGTTGCATTATAATTTACACATTAATACCCAAACTCCATGTACACTTATAAGATCCACTAAACATCAATGCAAATCCATGCTTTAATTAAGGTATATTAATTGTTTCATTAAACTATATCCATAACTAAAGCATTCCATTGCAAAACAACAATGAAAACCAATGAATGATCTTTGATTGAATTCTCAATAATACTTCACATAAAGTGCATAGATGGAGAGACAATGGACTCAAAAGATTTGAATGTTTAATTCAGATATGCCTAGAAACCATACAATTAACAAAATCTACCTCCTTAACTCAAAACCTATGACATTGACTCAAAAGATATTATCTTTCTACTTTGAATTTGCATAAATCAGATCTAGAATTCAACAAAAAACCTGTATTGATGGCCTTGAATTCCCTTTTATGAGAATAAGGGGGGAAAATAGGCTTCAGGCCAAAAGGTACACGTCACATTTTAATTAGACTACTACAACACACATTCCCCTTGCAGTTATATTTTCATTTTCAATTTGAGGGAACATACATGATACAAAGATTATTCATTCATTGAAGAAAATAGAACCACCTTCCAAAATGAATCCTATTGGAAAGGAATAACCTTCTAACCATTGTAGCATATTTATTCCATCAAGAAAAATGAATTCTTTTTGTAAAGGTGGTAAAGGTGAACAAACATCCAAGTTAGCATCCAAATCATCAACAATCAACATTTACTTATGGTATTCTCAATCAAGAGACACATATCTTTATGCACTATATTTTCTGAGGCCAGACCTGTACTATACTTGACCAAGTATATGTATTCTCCATTCCTATATTCACAAATCCAATTCACCAATAAATATTCTCTTCCATTGCTCATATTCTGCATCAGATGGCCAATTGAAATCAATGATTTCATCCATCTTCTTCCTATATGGAGAGTACTTTGTCATTACTGAATTGGATTCATTATTGAAGTCCTCTAGAAAGTTGATGATAAAGGACAATTTCTCCAAAGCATCTTTCAGTATATCAATGTCAACCTTCTCACAAGTAATGAGAAACAATTGTAGTCTCCACCTAGTTCTTCCACATTTGCAGGGATTTACCTCATCATAGGTATGATGAATATCAGGAAACAATGTCAAATCTACCTCATTGAACTTGGCCTTCAATTCTCTTATTCTCTATTCTAATGGGGCAACATACCCTTGAAAATTTTGTTCCTTAACCTCACTAATAAATTTATAAGTTGGGACCACCCTTGGATACCTATCCTCCTGTTTCCTATCCCCAATTGCCATGAATCTCAAATTCTCAGCCCTGGGAATCCATTTATCTAGAATTGGCATAGTCAATTCCTTATCCCTTTAAGATAACTTTGTTTCTTGCAGCATCAAAGAATAATTTGCATGAACACTATTAAACTTACCTTGAATCTTCTTATTTAGATGCTTCAAAACAATATTAACAATCTTTGAATTGTTCTCATACATTGTATCCTGCATTTTTATCGAGCAATTTCTTGTACACATCAATTTGCAGAAGTAGTTTCTCTCTTGTAGGCTCATTAGATGGAGCTACACTAGATGTACTTGGATCCTCTACTACAAGAAGATCTTTTCCCATATAGTAAGTAAAAATTGACAATTATTGCTCAGGTGGTGGAGGAGACTAAGGATGAGTCATAGGATAAGTGGCACCAACATGACTCAAACTAGATGGTCCTTGAGACCTTAATTTTCCCTTTGTTGTTTCCATAATTCTAGATTTGTTTCAAGTTTAGCAACCTTTTGCTGACTCTTATTATAATAATCAATAAGCTCATTATACTTACTTCTATGCATGTCTATATCTTTAGTAATAATCTCAATTGTTTCTTTTGTGAGCTTAGCAAAATTTATGGTCATGTCAGCTACTTCTAATGTTGGAGTCTCAAAAACTCTTTTCATAATCACTTGTTCACTGAAGTCAGTTGGTTCTACAACTCTGGGCTTCCTAGGACCAAGATACAATGACCATATAGCCAAAGCATCCCACTCTTGACTAAAATCCGAACCTTGAAGTGCTAATTTTTCTTCTTCTCCAGTTTGGAATAAAGGCTTTTTTATCTCTCTTTATAATATCAAGTACAATAGCATCGACTATATCCCATTCAAGCAATAGTAAAACACCACTCTTTTGCACAACTACCCTTCCTTCCTCATCTATGATATTTTTAAATTGTTTCCTCATTTCCTTCTCAAATTAGCTTGGACAATACTTTCAGGTAATTCAAGATGTAAGATTCTCTCATAAACAACCTTCTCTACATAATCCAAATCTTTTTCTCTCCATAAAAAATCTCTAATTTTTTTTGTTTCAACAAATGAGTCATCCTCCATGAATTCCCTGCAAGCCTTCTATCTTATGTCATCAACATTACTCAAGCCACTTAGTTTTTCCTTTCCTATCCTTAGGGTACTTCCTCTAGAGCTTGATACATCCCCTGCTACATATCTTTAGGTGTTATCAATATGTCATCTTCATTAGTATCAAGGTAATCAACTACCTTGCTCACCTCAACCCTTTGTCTTTTAACTGGTGGCTACTCTAATGGAGGAGAACCTCTTGGATGAGAATCAAAATCAACTATAATAGGTGAAGTTTGTCTAAGAATTGATCTATTAGGATAAGTTTCCTTTAATCCTTCTAATGTGGTAGGGGTTGGAAAAATTTGTTGTTTCATCACTTTCTCCTTCCTCCTAGAATAAATTCTAACTATTGGCTCTAGCTGGTATGATGGTCTTTCCTCAAATACTATTATGGGATCTTGTTCAACCACCTTTGACTTCCTTTTATCTATCATTGCACGTTCTTCCCTCAAGATATCCACTATGTTCTCAAAATTATCATGAACATACATAATTCTATTCAATTCACCCTCAATTTTGGGCATTGGGTCATACTTAGGGTCTATCTTTCTAGCTTACTCCATAATTTTATTTAAATCAAGATACTTTTCTTTCCTTTCCTCTTACTCTTGAAATTCCATAATGTTCCTCATAACATCTTTAGGGTAATAAAAATTGTGTATAAAGGTAAAACTCGTATGCTTTTCCTTCGAAGCACTAATAAAGCCCTCAAGATCATGATTTATTGGGCATACCTTTTTCAACTGGAAGGGTTCCAGGAGCTATCCTAAGTTCTTCCATCCTCCTTTTATCATCACAAAATATACAGAGGCTATCCACTCAGGGAAGAATGAACCTTTTTTCTAGTATTTTGGTAAATGTGCCATTTGTGATGCTCCCAAGTACCTCATAACTTTAATGAATTTTATCCTTAATGGCACATCCCTTGGGAGTACATAAGGGTTTATAGTTGTGCCATAAATTCTAAAAATAGTTGTGTGAGGATATGCCATTATATCACCCTAGTTGTAATTCAAATTCAACTTAGGAATTTTATCCATGGGTCTCAAGAAATTATGGATCTCTTTAGGGATCCTTGGTGGGTCATGAACTAATAATCTTCTCAATTTTGAGGCCAAAACATTGTGGAAGAAAATATAATCAAATTTGGAGTCATCCTCATCCAAGATTTGGGTCCAACATTGGACAGGAAAATCAACATCATCCTCCTTTGTCAATGTTATATCAGTGCTAAAATTATTCTCTCCCCTATACAAGAATATGTGTCAACAAAGAATACCATCTGAAGCCCACTCTTTCCTTTCCTTGTTTGAGTGAAGATAAACCCTTGTGCATCCTTTCTCACGAGTATGTTGCATAGTCATAAACTATGTTATATGTTGGGTGTTGGAGATGTGTTTACATGTACATGAGGTATGATGGCATGGTAGATGGTGCATCAATACCAAGGATTTGACATAAATAGAACTTTCTTATTGAAATAATTTGAAAAATATCTCATGGGGAAAGGTTCTTGTTCATCTTTTCTAATATTTATCTATTTCTTATTTTTCCTACCCCAACAGTTGCAATGTGAATGGGTAACATTGTTGTTCTGAATAGAACCTTTTTGATACTCCTCCCTAAATACTTTTAGGTCAATAGGGATCATGTTCTTATCCCATTCATGTAGACTGAAAATATCTACTATCTCTTCCCTAGTTATTTTAAACATTTCTTTATCTTCATATGCCATGATCACTCGTGAAACAGGGTCATGTCTTGCAGCAATATCCTTCAACAAGTCAACATCCATATACACATTTGGCACCACTATTTTCCCCAAATATAATATCCAAGGGTTGCAGAGAGGGACTACCAAGTTTCTATTCCCAAACCAATTTTTGAATAGTCACCACCCTGAAAATGACAAATTGGCATCCTTGATACCACATCTTTTATTTGATAACCATAAATCAAATTTACTCCCTCGACTCTTTTACTTATGGAGGGTTTCAACTGATCAATGATAGGAGAGAGGTCTTGTTGTAGTTTCTAAACTAGAAGCTTGAGCTTTGGGTTCCATAGGTGATAAGGTAGAATCAAATTAGTCTAGGGTTTCGACAAAAAATGTTCAAAACCTAGTTCTTCTATTTAGAACCTAGGGCACAACTTTCAGGGTGTGGTTTCAAAGGGTTTGACAAGGTTTTTAACTCTTCGAAGTAAACTCAAGCCACAATAAAGCAATTCAAAAACACACAAACAAATTTGACAATGAATATTTTGTCCAAACTCAAGATATGTCAACATAATATAGAGAAAAGTATTTGTCAACTTATGGCTTTATGGTGGAAAGAAACCATAATTGTGATCACAATGAACTCCAAGATGCTTGAGATGGTCGTTAATCTAGTCTTGAGATGGCACATTGGATGACTCAAATTGAGTCAAACTAGTTTGAAAATCTATCACCATCATTCACCAGTCCTTTGACCAAAGACATCTTCTCATTTGGATGTCGAATCATACGCCCACGGGCTCCACTCTTTCTTTCTCTAAGAGGTCAAGGAATCCACATGTCATTTGCTCATTGACCCCACAAAAATTTGGAAAATAATATTTTATTCCCATTGGGTGAGCGAGGAACGATGGATATTAACTCTAACTTTTTATCGCAACCATTGATCTTACAAGCACAAGGCATCAGGTGTGATACTGGACATTGGGATCCACATTTGCATAAGGACACATGGCACAAGCCCGCTAACCCAACAAATCTTTGGAAATGAATATTTAATTTTTGTAGGGTTGGCAAGGAACAATCAGGATTAAATTTTTTTGATCTGATGGTCATCAACATCTACACGTGCATAAAAATTATTTTAATCAAGGGGATAGACTAGACCGACAAGACACAACCCTTGGGGAATTAGAACGTAGGACTTAAGTCTTTTTCCATAAAATACTTTTCTTGACTTTGGGAAAATTTAAATCAATATTAAGCACGAGGTGACTGACATACCTAGGCTAAGGGGTCGGTAAAGGCAATGGCTTGGATGACTAAAGTTGTAACTCATACGACTAGCAACCGGGTGTAGTAGGTCAGTGAAGAATTAAAATGCCAAAGGTTTAAGACTTCATAAATTTTATACAAAGTTTTTAGAGATAAAACACTAAACCCTACCCTTAGGAATCAATGCAACAAACTATTATAGGGCACATAACAAGCTTAAATTTTGCAAAAAAAAAAAAGGAGCTCTACCATAACATGCAATCAACATCACACAAAAACAATTTTTACTTGAAATTTATGATGGTTGTTCATAATTTCTTTTATAGATACATTAATGGATGTATTTGTCTCATATTGGTGAAGATTCCATAACCAGATTCTCTACAGTTTGGAAGAATTTAATTTTCTCTATTCTCAGTTGGAAATATATGAAAAAAATTAATTTTTGGATTTCTATAGAACTTGAGATCAAATTCTTTGTAGGAGGTCTTAGGAATGTTGGGATGCTCATTTCTATCGATTTTTGTGAAGTTTTGAGCTTTTGGAAAATAGTTATGACTGAAGTTGGTTTTCAGCCTTGTTACCCATCTTAGTGGAAAAATTGAAGTTTTCTAGCTCTATAAGGTATACTTTTGATTTAAATTTATTAGTTTTATTTCTTTCTAGTAGCAAGAGCCTTTGAATTGAAATATTTAATTAAATTAAAGACAAAAAAAAGACCATGCCATTTTTGGAAGAGAATAGTGATGTATGAGAAAGCGAAAAGACCACTTGAAACCATGGGTCATGTGGGAGAGGAAATAATAGAAAAAAAAAGAATTAAATAAATAAAATAAAATAAAAAGTAGTAAATATGTGATAGCAGTTGAAGATATAGGGATTTGGTAGTTAGAGAAAAAGGGGGTTGCAGGAAAACTAACAATACAAGTGGAGATTTAATAAAAAATACAAAGAAGGGGGCATGGAAAAAAATTAATTAAGGGGCTCCACAATGATTATAGAGAGGCTAAAAATGGAGAACAGGGTCAACTGCAACCATTTGAATAAAAATTTTAATTTTCAAACATGAAGTTTTGGAGCAGCAATGAGTAAGAGTAGAATTTTGCGAGTGTTTAGATTTTTTAACTAAAATTTGTAATTGTGAATTATAACCATCAAGAATAAATATGATTATGGAATAATTTTTTTAATTGCACTTAAGTTTATTTGGATTATTTTAATTGACATCTGAAGTTGTCAATTTAAATGGAAAGGGTTCTAAATTTGAATATTGATTTGTGTATTTTGGGGAGTCGTAATCTTGTCTACATAAATGATTTCTTAAGATGTAAATTCATTATGTTATGAAATGATTGAATTTTATTTCAAAGTAATGATGATTGAAGTGAACATATATATGTATAGTGTAGTGCTTAATAACCTTATAAGTTGGAACCAATGAAAATGGGGGAATGATGATGTATTCGCACCCACTTTCAAAGATGTTTCACTCAAGGAAGACCCTAGAGATCTCAATGCAAAAGAGAAAGAGATCTTGCAATAGGGTTGACCTAAGGGATGAATATTATATAATGAGGGGTTCACCACCAAGTTTAAACTTGGAAAAGACAATGAAATGCAAAACCCTAATATAATGAAAACTTGAATTAGATGACCTAGAAATGCATATAAATAAGAACAAAAAGTTGTAAAACCATAAGTGTGCACCTAAAAACTTGTAGAAGCTTGAATGAAGACTGGAAATGTTGCTACTCATGAAATTTTGGCCTATTGGAACTCATTTTCCATTCTGGGTGAATCACTTCCATATCTAGATTTTTGCACAAGAGCAAGTTTTAGGAAAACGGGTATCCAAATCTACAAAAATATCTAAAAAGTACCTAAAAATGGGGCTCATTCACCATTTGTGGCGAATGACTCCATTTTAGATTTTTTAGAAATTCAAAGTTTGAATCTGATCTTCTCAGTCTGCCCAATCTGCTCCTCTAGGTTCCCAGATTTGAAACTTTGATTTCAGGGTTGTAGATGACCTTTTAATGAAGATTATGACCTTGAAAATGAGGAGACAACTCCAACAGGCTTCTAACCTAATTTTCAATGATCTTCAAGTCTTCAAAGCACCTATATATGCAATTACATAAAGAAAGAGAGAAAAAGTGTTGATTGTTAGGAAATAGAGGTTTGCCTTGTTCAAACCTCTTTTAGGTAATTAAACCAACTGATGAAATAATGAAACAAGGAAATGGAACATGAATAATTATACCTTGAATGATGCCTTGTAAATGATACTTTTTAAATCTGCAACTAAGCATGAAATGGCCATGAAAGATGTAGATATTGATCTTGACACTAGGAGTAGAACAATGCTTGATCTTATATCTTGAAAGCTAAATCACAAAACTATCTCAATAACATGCTTAATGCTTGATATGCTTGACATGATGATGGATCTTGAATTGCTGCAATAATTGATAAAGAATCTTCCCTTGAAGACACTTGAATTCCCTTGTGAATGCTTGAATGCTCTCACAAAAAAGTATTGGGTGAAAATGAGTGAAATAACCTTGTATTTATACTTAATTATGTAAGAATTCCCAAAATTCCAACACTAAAAGCTGACATCAGATCTAGGAGAATAAAATCCCATCAAAATTTTGAATTAAATTTGATTTTGGGTGACACGAGATTCATTCTCCCAAGATGGTAAATGAGTCCCATCTAGCATAATGTATGGGACCAAAAATGAAAAGTGCTTAGAAATGTGTAAAAATTAGTTCAGGGCCAAAAGATCCAGGTGGGACCCATTCTCCCAAGGTGGCAAATGAGTCTCCGACACTAAATCAGGGCCACACAAGCCAGGAACACCTGAATTATGATTGGTTATTGATTGGTGTTGGGATTATCCTCGAAAAGATGCAATAAATGAGGCTTGTGGAAGCAAAATAGGGTCAATTAAAGCATAAAAAATACAATATTAATGATAAGCCTAGATAAATTTGAAAGTGTGTTACAACACTTTACAACACTCCAAATAAGGTAGGATTAATGTTGATTATGTTTATTTATTTGATAAAACCCTAGAAAAGTTTGAAAGTGTGTTACAACACTTCACAACACTTTAGCAAGGCACCATTAAAATTCCATTACTTCACAAGGAACCAAGACTTAGTATGAATGTGTTATCCACATTACAACACTAAATCAAGTAAATATTAAGCCAAAATCACATGGAGGGCCCAAACAAGATAGAAAAAGTAGAAGGGTTACTTTCTTGGTGACTCCATCTAGCCCCCACTTTAGTGGGAGTATGAACTTGATTCAAAATCACACTAAAGTAGACATTCAAGAGGGCTCAAAGTGAACCAATGTAGATGGTCTAGGATAACAAAGATTGAGGAGGTGGTCAAGCCCCCAGGATCCAAGATCCTAAGTCAAACTGACATAAGCACAAAAAGACACGCACACTGTGTATAATATGCAGCATCAAGATACACAAACATGTAATGTCAATAACTAGAAGAAGGAAAAAATAAGCAAAATAAAAAGGTGGATCAAGCTTCGACTATTTTTCAAACTTGATGTGGATTAGATCTAGGTTGTTTGTCTGAAAATAAATGCATACTCA
>VDFB02137365.1:2026401-2109043 GCA_007258455.2 Sequoia sempervirens | reverse complement strand
TCACGGATTATATATCCAGATTATATATCCGGATAATTCAAAGTCTCTATTAGATAATCGTAAACAAAAAATATTGAGTACTATTCAGAATTCTGAAGAACTATGTAAAGGAGCTGCTAATCAGCTTGAGCAAGCCTGAGCTCACTTACGGGAAATAGAAATGCGAGCGCGCAAAATTCGTGTAAATGGATACTCTCAAATACAACAAGAAAAAGACTATCTTATCAATGTTGCTTCTGTTAATTTGAAACAATTAGAAAATTCAAAGAGAATGGGGCGTTTCACTTTGGACAACAAAAGTAATTGAATTGCTCAGAGTTCATGCCGCAGTGCCTGCTTCCTGGATTGTAATTGTTGTCTTATTAGGTTCAACTACTCTAGCTGTTCGAGACCCACAAATCATTCGGAATAGAGCTCAAAATTTTATGGAATATGTTCTCGAATTTGTTCAGGACTTGGCTAGAACACAGATTGGCGAAGAAGAATATGGTCCCTGGGTTTCTTTTATAGGGACTCTGTTTCTATTTATCTTTGTTTCTAACTGTGCAGGTGCTCTTTTTCCTTGGGGAATTTTAAAATTACCTCATGGGGAATTAGCCGCACCTACAAATGATATTAATACTACAGTAGCTCTAGCTTTGCTCACATCAGTAGCTTATTTTTATGTAGGTTTTACAAAGAAGGGCTTAGGATATTTTGGTAAATATATTCAACCAACCCCAATACTTTTACCAATTAACATATTAGAAGATTTTACAAAACCTCTATCACTTAGTTTTTGACTTTTTGGAAATATATTAGCTGACGAATTGGTAGTTGTCGTTCTTGTTTCCTTAGTACCTTTAGTGGTACCTATACCTGTAATGTTCCTAGGATTATTTACAAGTGGTATTCAAGCTCTAATATTTGCAATAACTCTAGCAGCAGCTCAAAATGAGTAAAGGAAATATGGATAGAAAGAAAAAAAAGAAAAATGAGTAAAGAGGAACTATGAATGAAAAGAAAAAATAAAAAAAAAAGATTTAGAATTATAAGAATGAAAATTCTTTCGATTGCGACCCAGAGTCTTATTCCCCAAGATCTCTGTGACACTAAACAATAGATCATAAATCATGGCGGAATGTGGGCACATATTCATTTTTTTTTTATCAAAGATTATTATCGAATATAATCATATATAATCGAACTCCATTGTCTTTTCAATTTGCTAGAAAGACATAGCATCAATTTGATACTATGTTTCTCATACGGAATCCATTGCATTGCTGGACATATGGACAACTGAGCAACCTTCAGTCTTCAATTTGAATTAGACTGCTAGAAAAGCATCACTGCATCGTTCGTATGCATTCTATGAACCATGCTATTCATATAATAAACTGATGCATCAACACACATTCAAATTATTTCTTTTTATTTCAAATGAAGGAATTTCTCTTATTTCCAATACTTACTATGTTTTGTTCACATAATATTCAACATTTTGGTTGATAGGTCTGAAAGCCTATCTTGTCTCGTCATCTAAACAAGTAGAGTAGTTTAGTTCAAAAAAATTTATATACCCAAAGGCTTATGCATATAAATATGCATGCCTTGAAGAGGACTCGCACCTCTTTGCTGTTCGAACGCAAAACTTATTCACTCATCGAGGGGATTATATATCCGGATTATATATCACGGATTATATATCCAGATTATATATCCGGATAATTCAAAGTCTCTATTAGATAATCGTAAACAAAAAATATTGAGTACTATTCAGAATTCTGAAGAACTATGTAAAGGAGCTGCTAATCAGCTTGAGCAAGCCTGAGCTCACTTACGGGAAATAGAAATGCGAGCGCGCAAAATTCGTGTAAATGGATACTCTCAAATACAACAAGAAAAAGACTATCTTATCAATGTTGCTTCTGTTAATTTGAAACAATTAGAAAATTCAAAGAATGAGACCGTTCACTTTGAACAACAAAGAGTAATTGAACAGGTTCAACAACAAATTTCTCGCCAAGCTGTACAAAGAGCTCTACGAACTCTGAATAGTCGTTTGAATAATGAGTTACATTTACGTACGATCGAACATAATATCGACCTGCTCCTAGCCATGAAAAACATAACTGATTAACATTATATATATATTGATATATTAATACTACTTATATATTATATATAATATAGTAGGTCTTATTTTTCAAAAGAGAATTAACTAGTGTTAATGGTAACTATTCAACCCGATGAAATCAATAGTATGATACGTAAACAAATTGAACAATATAATAACGAGGTTCAAGTTGTGAATATTGGCATTGTACTTCAAGTAGGAGATGGCATTGCTCGTATTCATGGTCTTGATAAAGTAATGGCAAGATGAAAAGGAACTAGAGAAAGCTTGAATGCAATTCCTACCATTATAGATAGAAGTGCAATCCAAATTCCTAGAGAGTTATACATTTGTGTATTGATAAGACCATTGGCTATTTCTTGAAGTTCAATCTCTCCTCCAGATAGACCATATAGCCAAGAAAGACCATAAACAAGAATGGAAGAACTTGTTCCACCCATAAGTAAATATTTCATAATAGCCTCATTAGACCGTACATCTCTCTTGGTATATCCAGATAATAGGTAAGAACATAGACTTAAACATTCTAAAGCTACGAAGATAGTTGCTAAGTCATTAGAACCACATAAAAACATTCCTCCTAGAGTAGCTGTTAATATGAATAACAAAAACTTTGTTACAACCATTTCTGTACATTGAATGTATTCCACGGATAGAGGAATACATAAAGTGGAACATAATAAAATGAGAAACCGAAATATTTTATTAAAATTGTTTGTTTGGAAATTACCAAAAAAATTGATCGTAGGTTCTTCTCTCCATTGAAATAACAGAACCGCTATGCTTAGCACTAAACTTGTTAAAGAGATGAAATAGAACCAAGTTGTCTTTTTCTGATCAGAAATGAAATCGATAACTAGAAGAAGAAATAGGCTGAAAATCAAGATACATTCTGGAAAAATGGAACTTCCATAGAAGAGAAGCAAATGAAATTCTTTCATAAAAATGATTTAAAGGTATTAATTGAAAACGAATTTTTCATTTTGGCCGGATCATGATTTAGTAACTTCAATTAATCTTCGAGAAACATTTTCTTCCATTTACATTTATAATAAACCTAATGGATAAGATTGAATATTGATAATCTCCTTATTATCATTTATCTATGATTTATTTTTCATTCTTCTTTTCCTTTCGTTTTCGTTCCAATAAATTTTGTATAAATTTTGATAAAGTAAGTTTTCTTTTATTGATCAGAATGGAATAGATCTATTTATATATTAATGGTAATGTGCAAAAGCTTTATTGGATTCTGCCATTTTATGAATCTCTTCCTTCTTGCGTATAGCATTGCCTTTCTCTCTGGCAGCATCCATTATTTCGTAACTCAATTTGAAATGCATATTTCGACCAGAACGTTTTCGGGATGACTCTAATAACCAACGAATAGCAAGTATTTTTCCTTCTTTATTTTTTATTTCAATGGGAACTTGATAAGTGGATCCACTTACACGTCTTGATTTTACTATCAATTTGGGAGTTAATTTGTGTATTGCTTGACGTAGAACAATTAGTGGATTTTTCTCTGTTTTTTGTTGAATCTTTTTTAGAGATTGATAAAAAATTCGATAAGCTAATGATTTTTTTCCGTGTTTAAGAATACGATTAATGATCATGTTAACTAATCGATTATGATAAATCGGATCAAATTTCTCAATTTTCTTTTCTACAATACTTTGGCGTGATATGAGTGTGAAAAAGGTTCATAAATTTATTTCATAAAGACTAATAATTACTTATTTATTTTGGCTTTTTAACTCCATATTGTAGGGTGGATCTCTAAAGGTATCAAAGATCTCCCTCCAAACCGTACATACGACTTTCATCGAATACGGCTTTCCACATGATTCTATCTGCATATATAAGCTATAAAAGATATAATTCTTATGCATGAAATTATGTTTACTCATTCTCAATTGAGTATCTATTTCCTTTCTTTTGCTATGATTAGAAATCTTGTATTTTCTATATCTATACGATTAAGTCCTTAGGTTTTAAAAAGAGTGTAAAACAAAAGGATAAGGTGTTTTAAATCAATGCTATTTGAATTGAACCTGTTCCGAAAAGGTCAAGACATTTCAAATTTTATGTTAACACACACTAAGTACGGGAAAACTTATGAAATGAATTCAATATTAAACCTTAGACATATAATAATATCCTTCTCATTTTCCATTATTCGAGGTTTTACACAAGCACAAACTCCCCTTTTCTTAGGCCCAAATATTCTTTCACAAAATAATCCATTTCTTGTTGGTTCATAAGTTTTATAATCTAAAGTGAGGTCTTTAGTAACTTGTCCGACTCTTTTTCCATTAGGTAAAAACTCTATTGAATTAATTAGTTTTATTTTAATCAATTATTACATTTCTAAATCTCTTTTTTAGAAATGTTTCTATTTATAAAAACTCTATAGACATGCGGAAGAAAAGACTGTTATTCCCACTTGGACTAAGACATCACTTTTACCAAAAATTGAATTGAATTAAGGTAAAGCAAAGTAAGAAACAAACTAAATTGTTTGATTGAATAAACAAATAACTTTTACAAGTTAGTTATTACGGGTATTTTTTTACAAAGGATCAGATTAATGACGTGTACAATCTTTTTATTCTTAACGTAGATGCTACATAGTAAGTTTTCATTCTTCAAAAACTATGAGTGTAAAAAAAAAGCATCCGTACTTACTTTACCCGTTGCTGAAGCGTTGTAGACTGTATTGTTTCTTTTGCTACCATCGGGATAAATTTGTCCTCTTCCTCTATTACCACCCACATATATGGGATATTTCAGGAAGTGAGTTGCTTTATTAGTAGCGGGATTTGGTGAAAGGATGGGAAACACAATTTCACTATATTTTTGACCAGGAACAGGACCTATTATTATAATATTTTTTTGATTGGGATGATAGTTTTGAAAATAAAGATCACCTATTTTTTCCTTAATCTTAGGATAAATACGATCCAAAGGAGCTAATTCAAAACCTTCGAGTAGAATAAGAACAACTCCTACATTTAAAGTTCCTTTCTTACCATTAGCAAGAACTTGTTTTATTTGATTATCATAGGGTATTTTAACAACTGCTTCGAAAACGGTATCAAGAAGCACGGATTGTGGAACTTCAATCTCCACAGGTTTTTTAGCCAAATGACAATTGGCACATACAATACGTCTGGTTGCTTCTCGAGGATTTTCATAACCTTGCTGTGTGAAAATGGGATATGCATTTGTACTAGATGCCCGGGTCATTACATCGATCATTATTAAGACAGATATTGATTGAGTTATCCACTTTTTCACTCAGTCATCATAAGTTTTTCTATTTTGCATGGTTCAATTTTTTGTTACAATTCTTTTATTTAAAATAAATAGTAGTAGGTAACTATCATAGTTACCTGCCTGCAATTCTGCTACTATATTAAACCTAAAGCTAAAAAAATAAGAAATATCGCCCTAAAAAAAGTAAAAAAGGTGGGATTTGTTATTCACTCATCGAGTGATAAATTACTACAAGTGAAGGAGATATACGATTCAATAAATGATCGTATTAATTTGTAAGGATATTATATGTCATTACTCATTTCTTGTATCTCATTTTCGCTCCAATAGGAGTGAATACTGTAATTGACATTTTGAACAGGGACAAAAGCAACATCTATAGGAAAAATTTCATCCTTAGAATTGTAATTATTTGGATTTTGGATAATATATCTGCGACCTTTTTCAATTTGTAATGATATATCTAAGGTAATTGATTTATTTATGTTAGCATATATGTTGTGTAGTATCAATTATTCTCACAGAAGGTGGTAACATTATATCTTGAGCAGTTACTTTTTTTGGTCTGACAACATGGATACATCCTTCTCGAATTCCGTATGCATCACTTCGAAGTACAATTTCTTTCAGATTCATCAAAATTTCATGTATTGATTCTTCAATACCTATTATCACAGAATATTCGTTTGATATATTTTGAAATTGAGCACGTGTGATACATGTTCCTTCTACTTCTCCGAGTAAAACTCTTCTTATTGCACTGCCTATTGTATTAGCTTGACCTTTGTGAAGCGGAGATAGAGTGAAACGACCATAATTAAAATGCTTATTCTCTGTTCTGAATTCCACGCACTTCAATTCTGGTATCTTAATTGAGACTGCTATTTTATTCTGATTCATAATATTATTTAAATAAATAATTTAATCATTTCTTTCTCTTTCAATTTATTCAATTCTTACACACGTCTCCTTTTGGGAGGTCTACATTCATTATGTGGCATAGGAGTTACATCACGTACATAAGTTAATTGTATGCCACTTTTAGCAATGGCTCGTAATGATGTTTCTCTCCCCGAACCAGGGCCACTTATCATAACTTCTGCTTCTTTCAGAAGACCTTGATTTACTAAGGTATGAACAACATTTGCTGCTGCAGTCTCAGCAGCAAATGGTGAACGTCTTTTTGTACCTTTAAATCCACAAGCACTGGCAGAAGACCAAGAAATTGCTTGCCCCCGTGTATCTGTAACAGTAGCAATGGTATTGCAAAAACTTGCTCGAACATAAATAACTCCTTTCAGTATTCGATGTTTAGTTTTATGTGGCAAAAGTCTTCTTGTAGCTCTACGTGGCACATATTTTCTTCTAGTTTTTGACACAAATTTTTTTGTTTTTTTTGACACAACACAAATCTTATAATTTTTGATAAATTTTTATATTTAAATTAGTAAAAAAAATAAATAGAATATATATATATAATGATTATAATATAATATATAGAATATATATAGAATCATTTATAATATAATAAATATATATATTTATTATATTATAATAATTCTAAATTGGCTGCCAAAATTTCTTTTAGAATTCATATCTTGATATAGAATAGTAATACAAATTATCCCTGTTTTTGTTTATGCCTCGGATTGTAACAAATTACAAGAAGGCGTTTCCGTCTACAAATTAGGCGGCACTTTTCACAAATTTTGCGAACAGAAGCACGGATTTTCATATTTGTAGTCCTTTATTTAATGCTAAAATCTTGTTCTTTTTTATAGATTTAATGGGCCTCAATATTGATCGGTAGCAGATATAAAGTCATCGTCATCATTTCGTTTGACGGGATGTCTATATATTATACGTCCTTTGCTTAAATCGTAAATAGCTAATTCAACTCTCACTCTATCTCCCGGTACTACTCATATTGTTCGATATCTCATTTTACTTGATACAACCATTAAAACCTTGAAATTGTTATCTAGGTGGACTAAAAACATACCATTAGGATATGTTGTGGTAACTACACCGTCAACAACGACAAAATTCTTTTTGGTACCCATTTTGAACTAGACTCCTATTTTTTTGCAGTGATTATTTTTTTGCAGTGATTTCAATTTGAAAAGTAGGGATAGTTATTAACTATTACATTGATTTCTAAAAGAGGAAAAAAAATTCATTATGTTTAAATAAAAGACATTTAACATCAAGGAGGGAGAGCAATTGTTGCATAAGGAATCAATTTATGTAATAGAGTTGATTTACTAGGCTATTCAGCAGCGGTGTAGCATCAGATCCTAAAGATGTGAAGTACTTTCCTACCAGGAAAGTATTATTCAAAATTTCTATATAGAACATAGATAGTTACCTCTTAAAAATATTTTTATCTGGATAATCTGAAGTAGATCCCTTTATTTCTAATACTTCATCTTTTTTAGGGTGGGAGAAAAGAGAAAACCTAATCATTTATCGAAAGTGAAGTTTGAAACTCATGTCATTGACCCATTCTGTTCTTTTGGTTAACCTGAACGCATTTCAAACTATCTCCTATTTTGGAAGTTTGGGTAAAGGACTAAAGAATAGTTAATTGAGCCGTATGAGGTAGGAAACTCTCAAGTATGGTTCTTAGGGAAGAAAACTTTGACAAGTTGATCTATCCCGATCGAGGAGAACAGGCCATTCAACAGGGAGATCAATTTATAAATGGAAAGCAAAAAGAATTTTTCAATTCCTTTTTTTCTTGGTCGTACGAATACCGATTTTTATTGAATAAAAAGGAATTCTTCATATTAAGAATAATCTTTTGATTTATTTGGGACGTAATGACCAAAAAAGATATCGATGATAGGGATCCACATAAAAGAGTTGCATAACTGAGCAATATCATACTTACATGCATCATTAACCAATGAGATTGTAAAGCGGGTACTAACATTGCAGATTGGTGCATTTTATCTGGAAGACCTAAAGTAGCAAAACCATGAGTTAACATAGCACTTGGTGCAGTGATTGCACCTAACCGCCAAACATCCTGGCCCCGTACTTCTATAGCTATATGAATCATGGAGGAAGTCCATGAAAGGAACATGAATGACTCGTACATACGTTTTACTAAAGACCTCACTTTAGATTATAGAAGTAAGACTCAAATCCATTTTATGGACCGGATGAACCAATAAACTATCCTGAAAACCATTGGTGCACGTGTAAATGAGGTGCTCTACCTAGCTGAGCTATAGCCCTTCACAGTTTAGTCTTGAAGATATACTAACAAAATGGATCACTTTCTGTCAAGACGGATGATATTTAATTGAATCATTCGATACTATCCCATAGTTAATGGGCATATTGTTTATATATTGAATTATACCTAGAATTGTTTCTAGGTACAACTCTATCTATGATAATAAATAACCCACTTAACTCAGTGGTTAGAGTATCGCTTTCATACGGTGGGAGCCATTAGTTCAAATCCAATAGTAGGTAAAACTTATTTGATGCGATTGAGTAATCAAATAAGTTTTACTACATTTATTTATTTTATAAGTCAATTATTTCCCTTTAAATAATCATTATTTTTAGATCACTATCGAAGTTGAACTTTACAAAGAAAAAGATTACTAAGTAAGTTAAAGTTCTAACTCTCAATGATTATTGACTGATCAACTCATTACAGAGCATTTGTACTTTTTTTAGTTTTTTGCTAGTATTAGCAATTGGAATCAATATCCTTTTTTTTTTTTTTATGAGAACCAATCCAATGGGGCATGGCCAAGCGGTAAGGCAACAGGTTTTGGTCCTATTATTGTGAAGGTTCGAATCCTTTCGTCCTAGGTGGAACAGTATTATTTCAAAAAATGGGAAAAAAAATAAGAAGAAAAAAATTCTTTTTGATTTCTCATCCTTTCGTAGACTATACTTATAGAACGGAAATATGATTTCAATAAGATCTAAATAGAGAAAGGGATATTTTTGTGGTGTAGGATGGGAATACAGATCAAATTAAGATAGAGATAAAGTCTAATTTATGAAATTAGCCTATTGGATGTATGCTGGTCCTGCTCATATTGGAACCCTACGAGTAGCTAGTTCTTTCAAAAATGTGCATGCCATTATGCACGCTCCTCTAGGAGATGATTATTTTAATGTAATGCATTCTATGTTAGAACGTGAAAGAGATTTTCCTGCTGCAACTGCTACCAATACCAATTTTTCTTTTTCTGCGGTGCTATTCTGTAGCCAGAACACCATTTTAACCATTGTTTCCAATGTTTGGCCGTTAAATCTTCAGGATTTTTACAATCCAATATCCCTTGCAAATCTAAAAATTCTTTTACATTTTTTTTTATTAAAGGGGTTGATGCTCTTGATTCTAATAAATCCTTCGATAGGATCCCTTCATGGATCTTATTTGTTGCCAAATCTTGAGTCTATATAAGCTTGATAATAAGACCAATTATATATAATATTAATCGATGGTCCATAATAATCTTCATATGAGGATTTGTTTTATGATATACATTTTGTGATAAGAAGTAAATAGGTCTATATAGAATACAGGCCATCATAATACGAAGAAATGCTATACCAACTGAGGGGATTGCGTCTATGAAAAATTTGGACCAATTCTCCGGATGTTCTTTATCAAAATGGGTCATCGATGAAGTAAACCATTGAGATAATATGTCATAACTCATTCCGCTTCAAAAAAAAGGAACTCCTATCAATCCAACAAATAGAGTAAATATTCCCAAGACAACTAAAGGAAATAGCATTGCCTTGCCTGATTCTTTCGGATATGCAAAAGATCCCTTATGGAAGAAAGGATAAGTGACAACCATGGGGTGGGGATCACTCAAAGAATTGTTCAATTTATTGGATCGGGACTAACGGGGCTCGAACCCGCAACTTCCATCTTGAGAGGGCGGTACTCTAACCAATTGAACTACAATCCCACTAGGTAGAGTTTATTGACTAATTATTCATAGTAATTCAACTGTGTTGGGTTGATAAAACATATTGTAAAAGTTCTCTTTCAAATCTTCTGAAAGTCTCTGTTCGTTCCGATTCTTTCTATATAGGGTATAGGATATTAAAAAACCAATTACCTTTTTACCAATATCATTGATTGATATCTATATTGGGATTAATATAGCAGATTTCGAAGTAAAAGCTACCAATTTATTTTCTCGATTGGGATTTTCAAAAGAAATCTCTAGTCTTATATGGATTCTAATTGACATAATTATCCTTCTATTGGGAATTACGATAGGATTATTAGTTATTGTATGGCTCGAAAGAAAAATATATGCGGGAATACAATAATGTATTGGACCTGAATACGTCGGTCCTTTGGGAATTATTCAAGCTTTGACAGATGGAATCAAACTACTGCTAAAAGAGGATATTATTCCATCTAGGGGGGATATTTGGTTATTTAGTATTGGACCAATGGTAGTGGTCATACCTATTTTTTTAGGCTATTTAGTAGTTCCCTTTGGTCGCCACAATATAGAAACTTTTTTATAGTAATATTTCCAACAGTAAATATATATTATATATTTTTTTTTTACTTTGGCAATATTACTATAAAAATGAAAAGTAACAAATTATACTTTTGTTAACGATAAAGTATTTCAAGGAATAATGAAAATAAAGCGTCCATCGTCTAATGGATAGGACAGAGGTCTTCTAAACCTTAGGTATAGGTTCAAATCCTATTGGACGTAATAATTCATTGTATATGTAAATGTTGCAAAGCTTTTCTATGCTAGAAGAAAAAGTTGGATATTTTCTTCAATAGCTTCTTTTAACAGATCTTATGCTTGTTCCGTGAATGTCCCAGTAGAACGTATAATTTCTCCAAACTGGGGTTTCTTTTTGACGAGATACTCACACAACTTAAGGATAAATTTTTTCACTTGTACGATATCTAATACATCTAGATATTCATTCGTTCCAGTATAAATCATAGCTATTTGTTCTGCCACTGTCAAAGGATCTGATTGAGATTGTTTGAGTAACTCGCGTAATCATTGACCTCTTGCCAATTGTTCTTGCATAGTTTTATCAAGATCAAAAGCAAATTGTGCAAAAGCTTCTAACTCTGCAAGTTGAGCTAACTCTTATTTTAATTTTCCATCCAATTTTCTAAATCTTTCTTAAAAAAAAAAAGAATATTTATAGGATTTGTATCAATAATTATCCTATCATTAATCATACAATTTACAAGAAATAATTGTGTATATGCTTAATTGTAATCTAAATGAAAACATAAAACACTAAATGAAACCTTAAACTAAAGAAATTAAATTAAATTTAAACAAACAAAATCCTTCAGTGCTGTCCCATTTTTCTCTATCTTGCTGATTACGTGGATTTTCCCTCAAAACTAAGTCACCCACTTGAAATGCCCGTGGTTTAACTCTGTGGTTATAACTACGAGACATGACTTGTTGATAACCTTTCAAGTGATCAGCTGCATGTTGGCATCTTTCATCTAACAGTTCGAGTTCTTGAAGGCGAGAAACTCGGTAGTCTTCATCACTTATCAATCCCTTAAGTGAAACCCTAAGTGAAGGTATTTCAACTTCCAATGGTAAGATCGCTTCTGCTCCATAGACTAAAGCATATGGTGTAGCTCCTGTTGGTGTGCGAATACTAGTTCTATATGCCCACAAAGTTGGGTTGAGTTGAACATGCCAATCACGTCCAGCATCATTTATTGTCTTCTTTAATATCTTCAAAATGGTTTTGTTAGAAGCTTCTGCTTGACCATTACCCTGTGGATAATAAGGTGTAGAGTACCTGTGTTGGATATGAAATCTTTCACAAAGTTCATCAACATCCTGATTCTTAAAAGGTCTTCCATTATCAGTAACAATAGAATTAGGAATTCCATATCTACAAATAATGTAATTCAGGATAAATGAAGATATATGTTTACCAGTCACTATTGTTAGAGGAACAGCTTCAATCCATTTTGTAAAATACTCAATAGCTGTGATGATAAACTTATGACCATTTGACGATGAAGGATGTAATTTACCAACAAGATCTAATCCCCACTGAGAAAAAGGCCATGTTTAAATAAAAGGCTGCAATTCTTGTGCAGGTGCATGAATAAGATTCCCATGGATCTGGCATTTAGAACACTTCTTAAAAAAAGTAAAAGAATCTTGCTCCATGGTAGGCCAATAGTATCCCATTCTGACAAGTTTCTTCGCTAAGGTCAAACCACTTGAGTGAGTTCCACAAATACCATCGTGAACCTCTTGTAAGGCTTTTTCAGATTCGTCACGTTCAAGACATCTAAGGAGTGTACCATCAAGACCACATCTATAAAGGATATTGGCAATTAAGGTATAACGGGATGATTGGCGTATGAAATTCTATTTTTGGTTGCGGGATAAATCTAAAGGCAAGATGTTATCTTTCAAATAGGTATAAGTTTTGCTATATAAAGGTGAATCTAAACCGGTTAAATGACATATAACTTGGTTTTCAGGATTATCATATGCAGGAGAAAACAATTGTTCCACCAAGAATTCATACTTGGTTTGATCTTCTGATATTTGTAATAAAGAAGCAATGGTAGCCATTGCATCTGCAGCTTTATTGTCAATTCTTGATATTTGTGAAAACTTATTGACACAAAATATTTCTTATAATCATCCACCATGTTTTTGTATGGTAGCAACTTATCATCTTTGGTTTGATAGTCATCATTAATTTGATTAATGATAAGTTGTGAATCACCATAAACTTCCAGCTCTGTAATCTGCCATTCCAAAGCTATCTTTAATCCTATGAGTAATGCCTCATATTCTACTATGTTATTTGTGCAAGGAAACATCAACCGATATGATCGTGAGATGGTATGTCCTTCAGGTGTAACAAAAAGAATCCCTGCCCCCGAGCCATATTGTGTATAAGATCCATCAAAGTACAATGCCCACGGTCTCTGAATTGTTGCTGTAAAGACATCTGCATCAGGAAACTCAATATGCATTGGATTGTCTTCTTGTAAAGGAGCTTCAGCTAACTGATCTGCAATGACCTGTCCTTTAATCGCTTTTCGATCTATATAGTGAATATCAAACTCACTTAAGATCATTACCCATTTTGCAAGTCTTCCTGTTAAAGTGGCTCTGCTTAATAGGTATTTCAATGGATCTATCTTTGTTATCAGCTTAACTGTATGAGTCAACATATAATGTCGCCACTTTTGAGAAGCAAACACTACTGCAAGACAAGCTTTTTCAATGAAACTGTAATTTAACTCATGTCTTGTTAAGGTTCTGCTGATATAATATATAGCCCTTTCTTTACCTGTAGAGTCTTCTTGTGCTAGCAATGCACCCAAAGATACTTCTGTTGCTGAAATATAGAGTATAAGCGGCTCTCCTGGAATAGGCAGAATTAGAACTGGTGGATGTGTAAGATATTGCTTAATCTGATTGAATGCTGCTTCACATTTGTCATCCCATTTAAATGGAACATTTTTATGCAATAGATGTGTGAATGGCAAGCTTTTGTCTGCTAGTTGAGCTATAAACCTTCTAATGGACTATAATCTTCCTTGTAAGGATCTTAATTGACTGATATTTTGTGGTGGAGGCATATCCATTATAGCTTGTACCTTTTCTGGATCAACTTCTATACCCTTTTCTGAAACAATGTACCCTAGGAGTTTTCCAGATGTAACACCAAAGACACATTTCTTTGGATTCAGTCGAACATTGAATTTTTCCATTCTGACAAAGATTTTTGACAAGATTTCAAGGTGTTCATCTCGTGTATGAGATTTAGCAAGTAAATCGTCAACATAATCTTCCATGAATGTATGCATCATATCATGAAAAATAGTTGTCATTGCTCTTTGATAAGTAGCTCCAGCATTATTTAACCCGAATGGCATTACATTCCAGCAATAAGTACCCCAAGGACATGTGAACGCTGTTTTATCTTGATCTTCTGGTGCAATTTTTATCTGGTTGTATCCTCAGAATCCATCCATTAATGAATACATTGCATGACCAGCAGTTAAGTCTACAATCAAATCTATGTTAGGTAAAGGAAAATCATCTTTAGGGCATGCTTTATTTAAATCCCTGAAATCTGTACAAACTCTGATCCTTCCATCTGGCTTTGAAACAGGTACAATGTTTGAAATCCATTCTGCATAGTCAATAGTTCGAATGAATCCAACATCTAAAAGCTTCTTTAATTCTTCCTTGACCAATAATGCAACATGTGGATGCATCTTTATGAGCTTTTGCTTTACAGGTTTTATCCCAGGTTTGATAGATAAATGATGCATTATCAGATTAGGATCTAACCCTGGCATATCAGCATATGACCAAGCAAAGTTAATTTGATTATCCTTCAAGAATTGCATGAATTTCTGGACTTCTTCAACTGTTAATGATGCTGCAATTTGCAAAACTTTTGGCTGCTCTGGTGTACTTATGTTGATTGATTCTGTTGGTTCAATCAAAATAGAAGATCTTTCATGATAATACTTGGGAAGAGTGTCAAGTTTCTCATCCTTCAGTGCCTCAGAAAGGTTTTCACTGTCAGATTCGCTCTTTATTTTTCTCTTGTTTTGATCTATCACTGCCTTTTTTCGGTTTTCATCAATAGATCCATCTTTTATTTCATTTATTTTGCAGCTAAGAGACTTGACACTCTCCTTGTCAAAATCATGAGTATAAGATTCTTGAATGAAACAATTGTTTTCTTCATTTGAGGAACAAAGGAAAGTTATAACATCTTCATCATTACTGAATGTAGGAATATGGATAGGTGCATCAATGTCCCAATCTATAAGTTCTGGATAAACTAAAGGCATAGGATCATTAGGTTGGGTAAGGTCTTGAATTGTCAAAGTCATGATGTGGTTGTCATCCTCATGGTAAACAAGGTCTGTGATGGTATTCTCCTGTTGATTATCAATCTCGTTAGAATCTGATTCTTCCTCACTTGAGTCATGATCGCTTTGTAAAACATAATCGAGTGGAGGCCTTGAACCTTCTCCTTGTATAAGAACAGGTGCATATTTATGTATAGTATCAATTTGTTTATCCCTCCAGAATTCATCATTATAAATGGTGTCCCATTCATATTCATTAGAATCAGTATCTGAACTATTTTGCAATTGGAAAACTGATTCATGAGATTTATCTGACACAGATTCTCCTTTATGAACTAATGATGTCTGCTGTGAAGTAAGTTCTTCTTTATCTTTACCATATCCAAGTCCTGTTTTATCACTTGAATGCTTTGAAATAGGCTGAATTGGTTCCACAATTCCTTCTCTTCGTTTCCCTATAGGACCATTCCCTTCATAACCCATCTTTTGCATGATAGCGTACCCTTTACCATATTGTTCTTTAGGTAACTTAATGTGTAAGAGAGATTCTTCTTCATCTTTGTATAGCCAATTTAAGATGTCCCTATCTTCAGCTTCTTCTTCAGTGGTATTAGCTCTAATGAATTTTCCATCAAACTTTGTGATTGGCACGGAAGTTTGAGATGTAGAAGGAGTCACAATCTTTTGATTTGGTAAACCATGTGATCTTGGAGAAGGAGGTAAAGTAGAAAGAGATAGTGAATATTCACCTACCCCTTTGTCTTTAAACTTCAGTTTAGTATCAAGATTCTTTGTCAATTCTTGCAATTGGACTTGTAGATTGGAAGAAGAAACAACAAGAGCTTCTCTATTGTGTGGCACAAAGACATCTTGACTCACCCTAAGATTGGAACAAGTTTGGGTACTATTGTAATCAGCTTGTATAGTTATTTCTTGTCCATCATATGGAAACTTGATACATTGATGATATGTTGATGGTACGGCTTGCATATCATGGATCCACGGACGACCCAAAAGTATGTTATAAGACAGATCTCGATCTAGAACCTGACAAAAAGTATTCTTCACAACAGGTCCCACTCTGATAGGTAGCAATATTAATCCCTTAGAAGCTCTTTCTTCATCATCATATGCCTTAATGGTTATCTTCCTTCGTGAATCAATTTCATTTTCTGAAATTCCTAAGGCATTTATCAATTTTAAGGTACAAATATTCAAACCGGCTCCTCCATCTATTAAGACACGTCTAATTCGATGTTTATGAATCATGACTTCAAGATAGAGCGAGGAATTATGTGGATGTGTTATAGAAGCATCATCTTTATCGAAAAATGAAAGACAAGTGGGGGAAGATAAATGTCCCACCATGGCTTGAAATCTGTTTGCATCTAGATCAGTATCAACAGTTGTGTTCACAAGCGCTTCTTCTAAAATATTTTTGTGTATAGGGGATATTTTAAGAAGTTCAAGAATAGAAATTTGAGCTGATGTTTTTCTCAATTGATCAACCAGATTATATTGAGTTGGAGAAGAAATAGTTGTTTTAGACGAACTTCCTTTTAAAACAACCTTTGCTTGACCTCTTGTTGTTACATTAACCTGTTGATATTCTTGTTTTCCTTTAATTTTGATAACATTAATCCGATTATCATCTGTGTAAATATAGCGGATTATATTGTCTTCAACATTATGTATGCTTTTGGCTTTGGTATCCGATGTTTCCCCCTTTTGGTAGTTTGGCAAAGGATCTTTGAATGCTTGATGATCATCATTGGTATGATGTCCCTCAATTGTAATAGTACCATTGTCAATTAAATCTTGTACTAGATTTTTCAAAGCTTGACAATTGTTTGTTCTATGACCTTTACATCGATGATAATTGCAATAATACGAGTCATTCCATGATGGTGGTTTAACTCGTGGCTCATAATCTCTTTGTGGTGGTAAAGTGATAACCTTATTATCAAGAAGTTCCTTGAGAGCAGATTCAAGAGATTGACCCAAAGCAGTAAAAGTCCGTCGATTTGAAAAGAATGAAGGTCTAGACGGATTTGATATTTGGGTATTGCCAAGATTATTATTGAAATTACCACGATTTTGATTGGTATTTTGATTGGTCATGTTCTCTTGCTTGGAAATTTGTCCTTGTTGATTGTTGTTTCCTTGTTGAATTGTATTTCCTTGTGAATTGTTTCTTGGAGCACTTGATAGATTGAAAACGGATGGTCTTGTTCGTAAATTATTTGCATCCACTATACCATCATTAACAACATTTTTGTTTCTATTCCAAAACCTTGTTTTATCGTTGTTTTGATTTGATGTACTTGGATTATCAAGTTTTATCACTCCTCTTTTAACCAAAGCCCCTTCAATGGTGATTGCATTTTCAATCAGTTTTTCAAAGTTATGAGGACAATGAAGGTTAAGCCTATAGCTTAATTCTGGATCAAGGCTATTGATAAAAATATCCATCTTTTCCTTTTCAGGAATAGGACGAGAATATCGTGCAAATAATCTTCTCCATCTTTGTAAAAATGTAGTAAAGGATTCTCCTACTTTTTGTTTTACTTTACAAAGATCAAGCATTGTTATTTGATGTTGAATATTGTAGGAGTATTGTGAGATAAACTGATTTATCAACTCCTCAAAAGTTTTGATAGGTGGAGTAATTTTTGAAAGCCACTCCATGGATTGTACACCTAGACTTCGTGGAAATAATCGCATCAAGTAAGTATCGTCATAGGCGAATTCAAGACTCATGTTTCGGAAATCCCTAACATGGTCTATGGGATCAGTTTTTCCATTATACCTATCATACTTAGGAATTTCGCAATGTTTTGGAAATGGGATCATTTGAAGACTCCTATCAAATGGATAAGGAGATATGTCTTCCAAAACATATTTCTTTGTTGTACCTCCTTGCATTTCCTTTATTTGCCCTTGTAATTCTTTTATCTGTTGGTTAAGAGCACTAAAGTCATTAGGAGGATTTTCAGGATTTTGTTTAATCCCCTCTATGTCAAAGGTGTGAGGCAACTTAGCTCCTTGATTAGCTAATGTAAGAAAATATTTTTCTTTGTTACGTTCTAGGATTCTCTCCATAAGAGTATGGAATTGAGGATCTTGTTCTGCTTCTTGAAGCTTTTCTTCTGTTATCTCATCAAGATTAAATGTTTCCTCTTCTTTTTCATTTCGATCACCCATTTTACTAGTTGTAGTTTCTCCCTCCTCTTTTTCCATTTGTTTTTGAGATCTTGTGAGAACAGGCATAGATTTTACTCCAATTTTTACTTACTTTTGATCAAAAGAGTGAAATAGTGCAATTGATGTGGTATGTATGAAAGTCAGAATAGAATGAAATTTCTATGACTTATACGAAATTTTCTAATCTTATAGCTTGTGTTGTTCCCTAAGTGAAAGGATGAAAATCCTGTTAATGGGAATATAAGCAAAAGATCAAGAAAATGATAATTTTTGCACTTTATGAAGTTTTGATCATGGCTTTGTAAAAAGATGGATTTAGTGATAGATGCCTAATGTATTCTAAGTTCTCTATTGTAAGATTTGATTTGGACGAGTAGAATATTCAATTGCTGGTTGGGGAATATAACTAAAACGGATGCGTTGACTATGGTTATGCCTTTGAGAAAGGGCTCTTCTTTGAAAATAAGCTTGTGAATACAAGGGCTCTATGGCATAATCATCTGAAAGACCTCTAACACAATCATGATACCTATGAAGAAAGGTTCTATATTTAAGTAAAACTTTTCGACTTTGATATAAGAATTTTTGTTTCTTCAATAATTTCTTGTGGTTGAGAGGTTTCTTTGGCTTCTTAATCCTTTTGGAAACGGATTTCTTTACAAATTTTGTAGATTTCCAATCTCGTAACATGAGATTGATCAATATGATAATGAGTGTTTTGGATGATCTTTATCTAAATTAATGTAATGAAAACACATCAAACAAGTTAAAAATGTTTGTTTTAAGTCCTATTCTAAACATCAAGTGTGTAACCAAAATGTTTTTCAAAAATTGTTTTAATAGGTTTTACATATGACAAGCACTTCAAACAGACTCACTCTTAAATGCTCAAGTAGGTCATCATAGCAATCAATATCCCACATCTTAAAACTGCGTCGACTCACACAGCCGTGTCACCCCCGAAAGGGCGCCCGTGTTTTTGTCTTTTCCAGGTGCGTACTCAGAGTGACAGAAGTGGATACCGGATCCCCTGAGCAAACAATCCTTGGCAGTTATATGGTGAGTATCTTGGGGGTAGATTCTTCCCTCCCCTGCACTGTGATTGAAACAATGTTCGGAAACTGACTCGGTTAGTTACTACACTAGGTTCGTAGTAAGGATTTCCGTTCGGTGCGGCAAATGATAGACTCCCTCGAGAGACCTCCCTACCTTTAGAACAAAGGCTTTGGGGATGGTTATCAATGCACACTACCGTCAAAAGAGGGTTTCCCCAATTTTGCTTTAAATTTTATAGTGGGGTGGAATAGCCTGGCTTTGGCTTGAACCCACTTGAGTCGTTCCTCTTGGGTGAGTACTTTTTCCCACAAGAGCAGGCTCTCTACAAGGTTTTAACAAAGCTTAAAGATGCATAAAAATAAATAAGTGAGTTTGGCATTTTGATCACCCAGTTAAGGGGAGAGCATAGGCCTATCACTGAGAACAAAGCAAACACTAAGTTCAATTGTTAAACACCAAAATAAAAATTTTCTAACTAAGTGAAGATGTTGCTTCACATAACAAGAAAATTCATTTTAAGCTTAAATTGAAAAATGAAGTATCTATCCTAGGATTGCTTTATTTTATGCTTTTTGATGACTACCCTAGGATTGATAAATTTTTATGCTTTAGATGGCTATCCTAGGATTGATAAATTTTATGCTTTAGATGTCTACCCTAGGATTGATAATTTTTTTTTAATTTTTTAATTTTTAATAACTGTCCGCGGCTGTGTCGGAGTCAGTTAAACTAAACTAAAGTTATAGATTACAGATTACAGTCCTCTAAAAATTTGCGCTGCAAAACAAATTACGGGCGCTGCAATAAACGTTACGGGCGCTAAAACAGTCTTCACGGGCACTGAAACAGTCTTCACGGGCGCTAAAATAGACTTCACGGGCACTAAAACAGACTTCACGGGCGCTGAAACAGACTTCACGGGCGTTGAAACAGACTTCACGGGCGCTGAAACATACTTCACGGGCGCTGAAACAGACTTCACGGGCGCTAAACTGGAAGTGTTCTTCCAAAAACGTGTCGTCTGCGCTATTCCGTTGTTTTTCCTGTAACCTGTCAAAAAAACTGCAAACAAAACATTAAAAAGGGGGCATAGGCCCCACGGTCGGCGCCAAAAATGTGTATATGCTTAATTGTAATCTAAATGAAAACATAAAAACACTAAATGAAACCTTAAACTAAAGAAATTGAACTAAATTTAAATAAACAAAATCCTTCAGTCCTGTCCCATTTTTCTCTATCCATAGAGATTCTTTTGAAGCTTTTTGGCTCTTAGATTGTGTAAGCTTCTCCAAATGGCTGTTGTAGAACGAGTATGCAAAAGAAAACTATTCTAGATGCTGATGAAAGTGAAAATGCAGATGAATATGGACAGGGGCTGTAGATTATGTACAGGGGCTGTGAATTGAAAATGTCATGATTCTACTGCTATTATGCTATGATTCTATGCTATTGCTATGAAAATACTCTATGAATGCTAATGCTACTTGCAATTTGCCTATAGTTTACTTGCTTAAACTTCTATATATGATTTTGGAGCTCCCGACAGCTGTATTTATAGATTTTTTTGCAGGCTCCATCCCGGCTGGCAAGAATCTACGGCTATGAATTTGTCTGGTAGGTTTGAATGGTGAGAGATTGAGAGGTTGAGAAGAAAATGGGGGAGGTTGGGAGGTTGGAGAGAAGGATGGAATCATGTCTAACTCCACTTGAACAAGCTCCCACGCAAGCTCAGAAATTTAATTCTCTGCTTAAGCAGCTTTGTTTCCTGATAAAGATAAATCCCAAAATTAATTAAATAAATAAATTTATTTAATTTGATTTTATGAATTTTGATTTTTGTTTTTTAAAAACTATAGAAGATTTTAATTAAATATTTTAGAATATTTAATCATGATGTGACTTTGAGATTCTACTCCTAATATTTAATTATATTGATTTGAATTGAATTATATTGATCGAAATGAATATTAGATTAGAGGAAATAATCAAATATTTTGGAATATTTAATTACAAATGATATTTAGAAGAATTATAATATTTTAATCTTTTATTTGAATAAAATATTCAAACTAAGATTATATGATAATTAATATAAATAAATTGTAACATTTATTTAATTAATTAAGAAATGAATATGAAAAGGTGATTAAATATTTAATCGAAATGAAATCATGAAGAATATAAATAAATTATTTAAATTTATTTATATGTAGATAGAATCAAAAGATTTTAATTAAATATTAAAAATATTTAATTAATTACCAGACAATGTGATATGACCATTTTTAAGTGTATACAGATACTACTTGCCTATATTTCATTGTTTGATATAAGTCTAATTCCATTAGTAGATTTTATGGTATTATATGTACTAAAAATTTCCTTTGATGGAAATTTATGATTTAGCTTTCAATCCCGTGATGACAATACCATATGTTTTCTTCAATTTTGTCTCTTCACTATGATGGGTAGATTTTTTTATTTGATTATGTAGTCATAAATGTTATAAAATTTGTGGTAATTTCTTATGTGGGAGTGTATTTTTATGCATATGATGGATGGATGTAAAAAATTTAATGCTTAAGTATCCATGAAATTATTATGATGTGAGATACATATAAGCATCATGCCATTGATAACATCTAATCTTGTAATTTCGATGCCAACATGTTTAAATTTATTTTTCCATTAATAGTGTTTTTTGCAACTAATTTGCAATGGCTAATTGGCATCATTGTAAAATAATTAGGAGGAAGTGAAATATTTCTTAACCAAACTTTTTAATAGTAATAGGTGTCTTGTGTGTTTCAAGAATGAAGGTGTTTTCATTGATGTCAACTAGTCATTTGGTTATCAATTGGTTACTATTGTCATTAATGTCATGGATGCAAGTTATTAGCTATTTATGTTGAGGATATTGAGAAAATTATATTGAAGAAAGGTTGTAGGTGTTCATTGGTTTCTCCAAGTTTTTCTCCTATGTTTGTGTGGTTTAGATATGTTGATCATGTTTGTTGAAAGATGCCATATCTAGATTTTTGGATTCTGATTCATTGTATAGTGTGAGGTATGTTCACTAGTTGTGAACTATACTTTTCTATGTTTCTGGCTAAGGTCTAGGAGAAATGTTGTTGGTCCAAATTTCACTTTGGTAAAGTATTATGACCTATGGTTCTAGAGTTAAGTTGTTATGATTGTGTTGAAGATAACTTTGGTATTTGGAAAGATCGTGCTTAATTGTTGTATGTGTTCTACACAAGTTTGGCCGACCTTGTGTTGAACACTCTCTTCAAAGTTGATGAAGTGTGTTGTACCTATTTGGGTCCTCATCAAGCATGTGCTTGGGTCACCCTCATTCTAATTTTACCCTAGGATGTTTTGGTGCTTACCTAATTTCAATTTATTGATGGATGGCCAACTTTATATATGTTTCAAAGTTGAAGATGGCATAAAGACAAGATGAGTTAGTCGTGAATGAATTCCAAGAGATAAGTGAAAATAAATAGAGAAGATAAATGTGAAATAGATGTAAATTAGAGAGTGTGTGTGATGCGAGTGTGATAGATCAGTGCAAAACCTAAATGCTAAGTTTCTAGATGTTGTGAGTTGAAGGTGTACTCTATCATTCATGCATTTCTGCGAATGGTTGAGAAAATTGTGGTGGAAATATCTATTGCATTGAGATTGTATTTTCTATCTAACATATCTCTTCTATATTCTTTGTATCTCTATGGCAATGAGCCCTCTAGGTGGTTAGCTCTATTGGATAGTGAGTTTTGATCCTGATAGTGAGTCCTTGTTTTGGTAGTGAGCCTTTGTAATCAGTTTTGATATTCTTTATAGTGTGAGTTAATCCTCACCATGGTTTTTTCCTCATTTATTTTTCCACATAAATTTGGTGTTGTGTTTGTGTGATGGTTTTCGGTTTCTGCACTTGCACTTAATGTTTAATCATTTTTAGCATTGTTAAGGATTTGTTTTGATGAATGATTTAAAGGTTTAAAATTGTTACAAATGATTCACCCCCCTCTCAATTATCTTTTTCAACAATTGGTATCAAAGTTTTGTTCCTTGGAGAAGAGCTTAACTGCTTAAGGAAGATCTGGGATGGTTGGAAAAGTTACTCATGATTATTCGAGGTTTGATGGCAGTAATTATGTTATCTAGAAAATACTGATGGAAGAATATAAGGAGTATTATGGATATGATGTGGATAAAGCTGACAAGAATAATTACACTCCTCTTGCTAATGGTATGAGTACAAATGATTATATCAAGGCACATGAAGCAAACAGTAAGGTGAATTACATTTTGAAGAATAGTCTCGTACATTTCGAGTTGATTGAAGTTCAAAATATGAACACTACTAAGGAAGTCTCAGATGCTTTGGAAAAGGTACATGAAGTTAATGAAAGGGTCAAAGAGGAAAAATTGTAGAATTTGGAGACATAGTTTGAGCACCTACATATGTCTGAAGATGAGAATGTTAAATCTTATGTATAGAGATTAGATGAGGTATTAGCTAGAATGTGAGGAATTGGTGGTATTATAGATGAAACCAAGATTATAAAGAAGATATTTAGAACTCTCTTTGATGCTTACAGTGAAAAGGTATGTGCTATTGAAGAAAATATAGATTATAATACTTAGACTAAAGATCAATTTTTAGGAACTCTAAAATCTTATGAGATGAGAATGTCGAATTTGAGAAATGGATTCAAATCAAAGATTGACTTTAAAGCTACAAAAGCTAAAGATCCAGATGAAGAAAATCTGGATGAAGTAGAAGCTAAATTTATGAGAAGGATGAGGAAAGGCTTTCACAAGTATGAAGGTTAGTCACCCTTTAAATGCTTTAGTTGTGGAGGATTAGGTAATTATGTTGCAAAGTCTCTAGAAGGAGCTAAGAGGAATAAAAAAAGATATGAGAAATAAAAGAAAGGTAACAAGATCAATAGAGCATATTATGCAAATGAGGATGCTAGTATACCTAATGAGGAATCTGATTATGTAGATCCTGATGAAAATGAATGCTTGTTCTTGGCTATGAAATATTAACCTACTTATGGTCATTCTAAAAAATAGGTGAAGGAATGCCCTCCGGAGGAGAAAATGAAGGTACTATAATTTGTACCCTACATGCTAAACAAGAAAAGAACTATTGGGTTATTGAAAATGGTTGTTCACATCACATGACTAGTGATAAGAGTAAGTTTGTTAAACTTTAAAAATATGATGGATGCTTGGTTATGTTTGGATATGATATTGGTGCTAAAATTTGTGGGATAGGTTCAGTAAGTGTTAATGGAAAGCATAATACTGATGATGTCTACTATGTTAAGGGTTTAAGAAATAATCTCTTAAGTGTTGGAAATATGTTTAATAAAGGATATAATATTGAATTTAAGGATGAGAGATGCGATATTAGGAAAGGATCCAGAACAATGATTGTTGTAGGAAATAAATTTAAAGGAAATATCTATCAACTTAAAGGTGTTGATGGGCAATGCTTTATGACTTAGATTAATGATAATTGGTTGTGGCATCAAAGAATGTGTCACATGAATTTTGAGAATTTGGAAAGGATTAGTGTAGTTCAGATCGTGAGAGATTTACCAAAGGATTATGAAGCCTGTTAATGCTATTTGCAGGAATTTCCAGTTTGGAAAGCAAGAAAGAAGCCATTACAGATCAAATGAACAAGCTACTATTGGACTACTAGATTTAATTCATACAAACCTCTATGGTCCTACAAGAGTGAGAAGTCTACAAGATGAAAGGAACTTGATGCTTTTTATTGATGATTATTCTAGATATACATGGGTTACATTTCTTAGAGAGAAGTTTGACGCATTAGATAAATTCAAGACATTCAAAGCTTAGGTTGAAAATGAGGTAAATTTGAGGATAAAATGCTTAAGGTCTGACAAAGGTGGATAATTCACCTCTCATGAGTTTAATATGTTTTTTGGTGTGCATGGAATAAAAATATAGTTATCTTCTCTATGAACTCCTCAATAGAATGGAGTTGTTGAAAGAAAGAATAGAACAATTCAAGAGGCTGCTAGATCAATTATTACTATGGCTAGTTTACTAGAAGTCTACTAGAGAGAAACTATTCATACTACTATTTATGTGTTCAATCGAGTTCAAGAAAGATCAAATAGTACAAAGACCCCCTATGAGCTATGTTGTCGATGAATTCCTACTGTTAAGTATTTCAAGGTATTTGCAAGCAAACACTCTATCAGAAGAGATGAAGAAACCTTAGGAAATTTTGATGCAAGAAGTAATGAAGGAATTTTTCTTGGATATTCTACTAAAAGAAAAGCTTGCTAATGTTTTAATAAAACACTAGGAAAGATTGTAGAAAGTGTAAATTTCAAGGTCAATGAAGAAATGAAGAATTCAATTGATGTTGATGGATATGTATCTGATGAACTTGATTGCATAAGGATTGAAGAAATTGTCAAAGAATAGGAAAAGGATGAGCAAGAGAAGAAAAATCAATAAAATGAAAGAGAAGAAGAAGCTTTGGTGGTATCCCCTAAGACACCTAGATATGTGTAGAAGAATCATTCAAAAAGTTAGATCATTGGAGACAAGACAAAAGGAGTATTGACAAGAAGCAAAGTTTTCGCTAGTGAGGTAAATTTTTGTTTACTTTTTGAGATTGAACAGAAGATTGTAAGTGAAGCATGTAAAGATGGACATTGGATGGAAGCTATGAAAGAACTTATGTCTATTGAGAAGAATAAAACTTGGGAATTGGTTCGAAGATTGGAAGAAAAAAACATTATTGGATCAAAGTGAGTATTTAAAAATAAGTTGAATGAGAATGGAGAAGTGGTTAGAAAAAAAAAAGGCTTGTGTGTAAAGGTTACTCAAAAGTAGAAGGCATATATTTTTAGGAGACTTTTTCTTGAGTGGCAAGAATGGAAGATATAAGCATGTTCTTAGAATTTTTTTCTCATAAATATTTCAAGGTCTATCAGATGGATGTCAAGTTTGCATTTTTGAATGGTAAGCTAGATGAAGAGGTGTGTACATGGAACAATTAGAAGGATTTTAGTTATCAAGTCAACCAGATATGGTGTGAAAATTGAATAAAGCTTTATATGGATTGAAGCAAGATCCTAGAGCTTGGTATGAAAGGTTAGATAGGAATTTCATTCAGCAAGGTTTCAGCAAAGGTACGATAGATAGTAATTTGTATTTTAAAATTGAAAATGACAAAATCTTGATTGTGGTTGTATATGTTGATGACATTATTTTTGGAGGAAATGAAACTATGTGTAAGATATTTGTGGAAGAGATGTAAACAAAATTTGAAATGTCTATGTTTGGAGAGATGAATTTCTTTCTTGGGCTGCAAATTAATCAAAAACTGAAAGGAATTTTTATTTCATAGTCTAAGCATGTGAAAGAGATGTTGAAGAAGTTTGGGTTGGATGGTTCCAAAATGGTATGCACTCCTATGGTGACTGGTTGGAAATTAGGTAAAGATGATGATTCACCTAAGGTTGATCAAAGGAAATATAGATCTATGATTGGTGGACTATTATATTCAATGACTATTAGATCATATATTATACATGATGTCTATCTTCTTGCTAGATTTCAATAAGATCCTAAGGGAACACATATTGCTACTATTAAAAGAATATTCAAATGTTTCAATGGCACTTTGAATTATCGGTTATGCTATCCTAGGGATACTGACTTTACAATAAGTGCTTATATAGATCCATATTGGGCTAGATGTGTAGATGATAGTGTTGGTTTTTTTTTTAGAACCAAACTTAATCTGATTCACTATTGTGGACAATGATTTTGGATTTCCCAACCACTTTAGCCCCTTGTAGGGTTTTTCACCTAAAAGGAGAAAGGAAATGGGGTCAAAAATGAGAATGTATACACTCAAGATTAATGTAAATGAGATGTAATATTTCTAACCATGATGTACTAATTCACTAATCTTGCAAGAAAATTATTCAATGATGCAAAACCTAAGAAATGTGAAGTGCTGGAAAACACACTGTGATATGAAAAAATGCCTAAAAATGTAAGTAAATGATCAAATAACTGAGTAGAATTGGAGAGGTGCACTTGGAATCTAAAATATAATGTGGAGAGATTCTGGAATTCTTAAAAATTGACTGAAAATGTTGACTAGGACACTTACGCCATGTTGGGCGACTTAGTTAGAGTTTTGAGATAAACTTGTCAAAATATGAATCTGCCAAATGGGTATCCAAAAATGAAAAAACCACTTTGTAGGCCTAGCAGTGGGACTAATTCTACACTAGTGGCAACTTATTCCACCTACAAACTTTGGGAATCTTGGGACAGGATCCAGTAGCTTCAGGTCTGCATTTGCTTTTCTAACAGATGTCTGGTCTTGATTCTATAGAAAATGAGATAAAAAGTATCTCCAAGCTTGAATTAGGGTTATGTTGACTTGAATAGCTTTGATGACTTGTTTACAAATTTTCAGCACATATTTCTTTAAAAAATCTACCTACAAAGTTTGCAAACACACATGGAAAGAGGGAAAAATGGTTAAGGGTTAGAGTATAGGGGTTTACCTTGGTCAAACCCCACTTTGGTAATCAAACCCTATGAAGTGAAATGAAATAGATAGAGAATGATAAATAAACAACATGCAATGTCATAAAGTTACCAAACCCTTGATGTAGAAATTTGAAGATATGTAATTAAGTGCTCTAATGGATGACTTGATTGTGCTTAGAGTTCTTGAATGCTTGATAATGATTAAGTTGATTGCTTGAGTGAATGCTTGAATGAATAAGTGCTAAAATGAGAGGAAAAACCCTTATTTATACTTGATCTTTAATAAATTTCTTGAAAATAACACATCATAGGCTGATCTCAAGGGTTAGAGAATGAAATCCCACCAGAAAATTGAAATAATTAAATTGATATTTGTGCCAAAAAGAACTAAGTCACCCTTATTGGCAACTTAGTCCCACTTAAGCAAATTAAGTGGGTGTCGAGAATTATAGGGAATTAAATGTGGTCTAATGGGAATATCCTAAAAAACACACTTAAGAGGGGCCAAAAAGTGTATTAAAGGGTCATTTAAATATGAGAAAGTGTTGAATTAGTGGTGACAAGTCTAAAATAGCATGAATGTGGGTTACAACACTTTAGAACACTTTGAAATAAGACTTGGTAAGTGATAAAAAGGAGTTATTTAGGTGAATTATGATGAAAGGTCCTAGAAAAGTGTGAGTATGAGTTACAACACTTCACAACACCTTTACAAGACATCCTAGAAGTCTTAATGATTCATAAGGGTCCAAGACCTAATGTGAGCATGTTGAACATAATACAACATTAAATCTAGGAAAAATCAATCCAAAGTCTATAAGAGAGACTCTAGTGAGCATAAAATTGTCAACTATACATTTTTTGGTAACACATTAAGCCACCCATTTAGTGAGAGGAATAACTTGCTTCAAACTCTTGCTAAAGTAGCCCAACATGCACATCGAGAGGGATCCTAATGCACACATGTTGATAAGATGAGACAACCATAATAAAGAGAGAAGATCAAGCCCCTAGGATTACAATCCCATGGAAAACCAAACATAAGCACAAAGGAACACACATGATGATGAGAAGGGATGAAATAAAGCTTCGATCGTATTTCCATCCCATTGTGGATTACATTTAGGCTATTTTTTTGGAAAAATAAAAGTGTACTCACTTTGGGGTGATGAAACCCTTGAATTTTCACTGAGTGAGAAGGCCCAAATATACTCACTCTGAGGCCATATAACTTATGGTTGTCCACAGGGTGAGAAATCCCAAAAGGTGGCTATGGGGAAAGTTGCATTGTGGAATGGACTTCCCACTCAATGATATCAAAGTTATACCTCATGATAACTTTAATAAAGTTCCACAAAGCATAATGTCATTTCATGCTTCATGAGACAAATAAAGATTTATATGCTTAGAACTCATGAAAAAATGCAATGGTACCACAAGCATGGAATTTATGCTATGCAAGGTGGCCATGTAAATCCAAAATGCAAAGAAAATGTTCAAATGAGTCTTGTTAAGTTCATGCAAGGTCTTTAACTTGGGGAACATTGTGTCTAATGTATCCAAGAGAGGACCAATAAAATAATAAAATATTTGCAACTTAGTGGATGTAGTGTATCACATCAGGCCACCAAGAAGAATGTAATATGCTTAGAAAGATAACACTCATGAAGGAAATCACTCCCAATGTCACCCACAAAGTGACAAATGAATTGTATGAAGTGACAAGGCTACACTAAGAACAAATAAAAAATAAATGCAAATGAATAATGTCAATGTATGCCCCCTGTTTAAGGGAATTGCTACACACTATTCTGTGAGCAATTTCTTTAAAGTAGCAAATGAAAAAAGAAAAAGAAAAAGGAAACAAGACATGAGAGCCAACTTGGAAAGCCCCTATGCCAATTCATATGTTTCTAAGGTTGCATCATTTTAAGGAAAAGGAACAAACAAAAGAAAGAGGGGTTGCCTCCAAAAGGAACACACCAAACACATGAGGGATCTATGTATTTGGGGTCAGTATGTTCATCGCTACAATATTTTTATGAAAGAGTTGAGAACTATCATAATTACCCAAATACATAAAACTAGAAGAATGACACAAAGAGAGCAAAAATAATACAAAAAAAAATTCCATTTTGGGTCAACATGGAAGAGACATTGTGGTCTCAATTCTTTGCATCATCCCCAAAAAGAAAACACAAGAAAAGAAAAAGTAAAAAGGAAAATGGACCATTTGGGTCAACATGGAAGAGACATAGGGCATCTCAACACTTTGTGCCATCCCCAAAAGGAAAACATAAAAAAAAAGTGAAAAATAAAAGACCTTTTGGGTCAACATGGAAGAGACATAGAAGTCTCAACACTTTGCATCATCCTAAACGGAAAAAACAAAACAAAAGTGAACAAACAAAATGCAATGTATGACATATAGAAGAATAGAGATACAAATAGAAGTTCACAAGAGAGGGGGAACATCGAGGATCACATAATGTGGGAACATGATACACAAACATAGGAAAGAAGCAAATAAAAGAAAAAAAATGTGAAAGGCTAGTAAGATGAATGTAAATCGACCATCTAACAGGTCATCTTCCTCTTAATCATGTTTAGTGCATTGCGAGGGAATTTGACTATCCAAAGGGAGAATTGCAAGTTCTAAACTAGGGGAAGTACCAAACTCTTCACTTGGTGGAGGATTTTTGTCATTTAATCTCATTGAAGAGGAAAACAAGGAATTCAAATCGTTATGCACCTCTTCATCTATTTTAGAGATCTCCTCACCATCATCATCATCCAGGTTAATCAAAATGGGAGGGTGGATGGTAATTTCTAATGAAGGGTGTATTAGGAGTTGTGGTTGTTGTATCAAATCATTTTTTTGTGATTCAAGAGGAGGGTCATTATTTATTGCTATTTTTAAAGGTGGAGGTTGATTTTCTTTGTTTTCTTCAGTTCTTAATTGATAAGCAAGGAGATGACATTAACACCTATGTTCCCTAGCACATTGATTTCCTTTGATTCTATTGTGAACTTGTGTAGGTGTAAGAGCGGGTTGATCCACCATAAGGTCCTTTCCTTCCTGAGGAGGAGGAATAGAAGGAACTGAAGTGGATGGTTCAATCACTTTCTCTTTTGATTTATAAACTTGTTTTATGCGAGGAGGCATGAAAGGGTTAGTTTCATTATCTCTTGGGAATTTAGATGATGAAGGTGAGGTGTTTATTGTTGGTTGCTCATGAGGATGCACTATTTGTTCAGGTTTGGATTAAGGTTGAAGCATTGTCTCATCAAGGATTGGGTTAGCAGAAGTGGAAGGGGATTGATTGTGGAGGGACAATTTGGAAATTTAATTTGCTTTAAAATTTTGATAAGAAATGAAAAATGAGTCTTTGCAAGGCATTATGGGCTCCATGGGCTCTAGCCAAAATGCTTCAAAGGTGAAATTTCCTTTATAAGACAAAGGGTTAAAGCCACTATGGTGGATAGTGAATATGGAATTGTCATGTAGAAAATTTAAACATTTGTGAATGATAGAAGGGACAACTTTCATCGAGTGAAATCATCGATGGCCGAGCTACAGAAAAAACTGATTTGAATGTGGAATGATAGAGAATGTAACATCCAGTGTCTTAGGTTCTATTTGTAATAGAGGAACGATGTCTCCAATCATAGGGAATGTGAAACCATTATGTTTTGTGATCCATGCTCTTGGTTTTTCATAGTTATCTTGATAAAGATCATGTAAGACCAAAAAATCCTTAGTGATCACATTCTTGCCACAGGTGGGATCTATGAGTATCCCATTAGTGGGCTTATCATAAATACGTATGACTATCTAGAGAGGACTACCAAGAAGATTTAGAAGAATATCTTTAGAAGAGAAAATAATATCAAGATTCTTCTTAGTTTGGCCCTTCTAAGGGATGACACCTATCGTTCCCACCATTTCATCCATACGATTAATAAAGGGTGTATATTAAATAGGATTGATATGTTCAGTCTCTTTATGAAAAATCTTCGCATCAATGTTTTGAGTTTCACTGGCTCTGATGAATGACATGTTATTTTTAGGCATGGGATTGGTAAAAAAATGAATATTTTGATTGGATGGGGCAACAAGTGTAATGCATTTTGCATTAGCATTTGAAATAGATAGACGACCATAATGAATGAGGTCTTGCACTATATGTTTAAGATGCTTACATTGTTTTGTGTCATGTCCATTTTGTCTATGATAATGGCAATATTTGTTAGGTTGGAAGGTTGAAGAAAAATGTCTAGTTGTATCCAACAGTTTAACAAGAGGTAAATAAATTATTTGTTGTTGTATAAGTTGGGTCATTGTGTTATGAAGAGTGTCTGGTAATGGTGTAAACTATCATTTTGGATCTCAATAACTGTAACATATCATAGTTTTAATAGTTGCTACTTGGCTATTGATTGGTTGTGGTGGTTGTTGAGGATGGGGGTTGAATTGTAAAAACCATTTGTTTGGCTTATGAAATGGTTGTGAATTGCTTGAATTGTTAGGTTCATATTTCTCAGTTTATTGGGAAGTGAACTTTGCATCATGACTACTAACCAAATTGTGATAATCACAAAGGTTTATGCATAAGTGCAGGAAAGACAAAAATTTCATCATGGTCAATTTATCCTGAATGCGAGTTTGCAAGTTTTCAATAAACATATTTTGGAGATGTGAATCAGGAACCTTGACATCTACTTGAGCATATAATGACTAATTGCATGAAATGAAATCAGTTACTTTTTCATCTGTATTTTGATTACATCTCATTAAATCAGCCATTGTCTTTTTGGGAGTCATATGGACTTGGAAATAACTTATAAAGGCATCAAAAAGTTCATTAAATGATCAAATTGAATGATTGGGTAAAGAGGAAAACCACTCCAAAGTAGTATCCTTTAAAGTCCTAAGAAACAATTTACCTAATAGTTTATCATAAGGGAAAAAATCACTGCATAAGGTTGTATAGGAATTGACATGATTAGTAGGGTCTCCTTTACCTCTGTATTTCTCAAGCCTAGGAATCTCAATTCCTTGTGGCATCAGTATTCTAAGGATTTCCAAAGATAATGGGCTACTATGAACAAAGTAGGTGGGTCGTGTAAAGAGAGGGTCAGTCCAAGTGGTATAAGGTGGAAGAGAGAATGGTGATGGATTATATGTAATGTTGGGACAAGTGGAGGGTGCACTAATGCTAGTTGGAATAGAAAAAGAAGGAGTCACCTGACTAACTTGTTGCATGGTTGTTGTAACTTGAGGAGTGGTATAGGTAGGTAAGGATGCTATGGTTGAAGGAGGAGGAATATGAGATCCTCCTTGGCTAACTATAGTGTTTGTTGGTTGAGATGTGCTAGAGGTAGAAGAAGCATGTTTTTGGTATATCTCAACAATTTATTTCATAACATCTAAGCCTTCATCACTTTCAAGAATTAGATGGATGTTGTCTATAGCAAGAATTGAATTGGTTGAAATGTTTTCAAGACACGAGTCTTGTTGAAAATGTGCTAAATCCTCATGAATTTTAATGAATTTTTCTTGCGGAATGTGAGCATCTGATGTATCAACATGCATTGTATCTGAAGGTAAAGGTGTACTAGTGGTAGTATCCATTCCTAATGCACCATTTTCCATACTAGGAGTAGGAGATCGAGAGAACCCAAGGTCCACAATGAGTGTGTTATCATGAGATGCCATGAGTTAGGAACTTCTTCTCACTAAAGTATTATCAATAGGGCACCAAACACTCATACAAACATGAAAATAGGTGGAATGGATGAAAATATAATGCAATCTAGGAATAATAAAATGAAAATAACATAAATTTTGTAAACTAAAATAGAAATGCAATACGAAATAATAGAAATGCAGAAAATACTAGAAATTACAATGCAAAATATGCAAGAGGACTAAGTCACCCAATGTGGTGAATTAGTCCCAGTAATGATTTTTGGAAGATTTTTTAGAAAAATTTGAATGCAATTTTATGTATTTCAAACACATAGATGAAACTATAGTATGGAAATGTAGAATTTTTGTTGTTTTCAATGCAAAAATGATGCAAAAATGCAAGCTATTTGAGCTTTTCACTAATGCAATTTTGAAAACCCTAGGATACAATTTAATCAATGCAATATCTAATGCAGCGTGAATGAATCATAGGATGCACTTAAAATCAGAAATGAATATGTTCAAAATTTGGGTTCACCAAAATGTGGACAATGATTTTGGATTGCCCAACTACTTTAGCTCCTTCTAGGGTTTTTCACCTAAAAGGAGAAAGGAAATGGTGTCCAAAATGCAAATTTCTACACTCAAGATTAATGTAAATGAGATTTAATATGTCTAACTATGATGTACTAATGCACTAATCTAGAAAGAAAATTATTCAATGATGCAAAACCTAAGAAATGTGAAGTGCTTGAAAACACACTGTGATATGCAAAAACACCTAAAAATGTAAGTAAATGATGAAATAACTGAACACAATTGGAGAGGTGTACCTAGAATCTAAAATATGATGTGGAGAGATTCTGGAATCCTGAAAAAATGACAGAAAATGTTGACGGGGACACGTACACTAGGCTAGATGACTTAGTCCCAATTTTGGGAAAAACTTGTTGGAACAAGAATCTACCAAATGGGTATCCAAAAATGTAGAAACCACTTCTCAGCCCTAGTAGTGGGAAAAATTCTCCATTAGTGGTGACTTAGTCTACCTATAGATTTTGGGAATCTTAGGACATGATCCTGTAGGTTCAGGTCTGCACTTGCTTTTCTAACAGGTGTTTGGTCCTGATTCTATAGAAAATGAGATAATAAGTGTCTCCAAGCTTGAATTATGGTTATGTTGACTTGAATAACTTTGATGAATTTTTAACCACTTTTCAACACCTATTTCTTTTAAAAATATTCCTACAAAGTCTGCAAACACACATGTAAAGAGGGGAAAATGGTTAAGGGCTAGAGTATAGGGGTTTTCCTTGGTCAAACCCCACTTTGGTAATCAAACCCTATGAAGTGAAATGAAATGGAAAGAGAATGATAAATAAACATGCTATGTCATAAACTTACCAAACCCTTGATCTAGAAATTTGAAGATATGCAATGAAGTGCTTCAATGGATGACTTGATTGTGCTTAGAGTGTTCGAATGCTTGATAATTATTAATTTGATTGGTTGAGTGAATGATTGAATGAATAGGTGTTAAAATGAGAGGAAAATGCCTTATTTATACTTGATCTTTACTAAATTTCCTGAAAATAACACATCATGGGCTGACCTCAAGGGTTAGAGAATGAAATCCTACCAGAAAATTGAAATAATTTTGTTTTTTGTGCCAAAAAGGACTAAGTCACCCCTATTGAAAAATTTTTCCCACTTAAGCAAATTAAGTGGGGGTCAGGAATTATAGGGCATTAAATGTAGCCTAACAGGAATATCCTCAAAAACACACTTAAGAGGGGCCATAAAGTGTATTAAGGGTTCATTTAAACAAGAGAAATGATTGAATTAATGGTGACAAGTGTAGAAAACTATGAAAGTGGGTTACAACACCTTACAACACTTTGAAATATGAATTAGTAAGTGATAAAAATGATTTATTTATATGAATTATGATGAAATGGTCCTAGAAAAGTATGAAAGTGAGTTACAACACTTCACAACACCTTTACAAGGCATCTTAGAAGTCTTAATGATTCACAAGGGTCCAAGACCTAATGTTAATGTGTTGTCCACATTACAACATTAAATATAGGAAAAATCAAGCCAAATTCCATAAGAGATACTCTAGTGAGCATAAAAATGTCAACTATACATTTTATTGTGACACAACTATCTAGGAATTCACCACAATTCAATAGTAAATAGTGGTGAGAATTGGCCAATAAATAGGTGCTAGCTTGGTAGGCTAGAGATCTCCTCTTCAGGCTTTGTGAAACCCAAGAGGGTGATCTTGATAATGTTTATGTAATATTCTTGTGCCATTTTATGATGAACATTGAAACAAATAGATAATCCTTGCATAATTGCTCGACAAATAGAAATGAATCAAAAAAGTTGGTTGCTTCTTATAAACATTTCACATTTGGAACATGAGAATGGTAAAACTCAACAAAATTGTAACCCATTGTATAGAATTTTTATTTAATGAATGATTTGTTGTTGAATTGACCAACTAAATACAACATGAATGCTTTACTTAGATCGGTGCCTTATCCTTGGAATGGTGTCAGTTCTAACATCTACACAACTTGACAAAAAATTCATACATGACATCAATTAAGCTTTGATGATACTGCATTACACTATTTCAACATTATATTTCAATCACTAATTCTTACCAAATCCTAGCACTCAATTTAGCATAAACTAGTTGCCTCACTCAAGGATTTACATTAATTCATTGAATTAATAATCAAGAACAAAACTGCACATCCAATGAGAAATAATGGATACAAATAAAACAACCTTTGATTATATTATTTATAGCTCATGAAATGATTACATAGGAGAGAAAATGGCTTTAAATTTGCATCATTCTGTACTATATTGCCAATATTGCTATCAAAATTACATGTATATTAGCATACTCAAACTTAAGACTTGACTCTAACATGCTTAGTATACCCTTTTAATTCCCTCTGTGATCAATTGTAAAATAGCCTCCCCCATAATTGGCCTAGAATTCCTTCTTATAGAAACGAAGGAGAAAAACAAGCCTCGATCCAAATTATAATTTCAGTAACATTTACATTTGACATTCAATTTCATTTTAATTTGAAAGATTCCCTAGACCATTATATTTGTACCTTGAAAAGTAGGGGAAAAGAAAAAGACCAAAATTTATATCATCCATTGAAGAAGATTCGCCAGCCTTCCAAAAGCCATTATTTTTTGTTGCAGTAGCACCAAAACCTCTCATCCATTCCAACCAGAGAATTTTTCCTCATCAACACCTAAGAAAAAAAATTATTCATTTGTTGAAGGAGATTTACCCGCCTTCCAAAAGGAAACCCTCAACATTGTAGTGGTTTCCAACACCTCTCCTTCATTTCGGTCATAAACAAAAAAAAAACACTAGACTAGGATACTACCTTTGCAATTCTTTAGAATTAGAGTATGCATGTCCCCTTCATGATTTTTCTAAAACTAGAGAGTCTATCTCCCCATCATCAGATTCCTCTTGACATGTGAGTGTGAGAAGGTATCAGGCATAATTTGAGTCAATATCTACCTCATCCTCTGAACAACCAACCCCACCTTCCATGGTTGTATCAAGCTTCCCCATATAAGAATCATAAGCCTTATGGTACTTATTCTCCTTCTTCTTCCTAGGCTTATCCAATTTCCCTAACTTAATAATCTGTCCCCTTCAGGACACAAGACCAAGCTCTCTATAGTTATGAAAAACAACCCTACTTCTTAGGTTGTAAATATTTCTAACACCACCCTCCATGGATTGATTATGGGCTCCCTTCTTGTCTTTTGGATTTGCAAGAGCTCCTAGTGTACCTTGTTTAGTTTTAGGAGTATCATCCTATGGTTCAAGCATACTTATCCTACTAGACCTCCTTATTGGTTTGGAAGACTCACTAGGCTTACTCATTCTCATAGAAAATAGAACAAGAGCTAGAAAAAATTCAATTGCAAAGAAAGTTTTCACTGGTTTTTTCTCAAATTGAATTTATAGAACAAAACCCACAGAGCCACACAATTCTTACCAGCCCAAATGGAAATTGCAGGCAATTGAAACACTCACCAACCCCAATAATTCAAAAATCACAAGCCAACATATGCACAATTGAAATAGGGTAGGTATAAACACCTACTTACCTAGGAAAAACTATCTTCAATATCTTTGTAATTTCTTGCCTAAAACCCACACGCTTCTTCTATGGCTCTAAACCAACTCCTCAACTCTTGATGGTTACAAATTGTGAAGTGAAACAACTGAAAATCCTCATTAAGTAGAGTAACTGGAGTATGCAGCCATTAATGTTCAAAGGAGGCTCATGCAAGTGAGCTGAGAACTAGCCATCCAAATTTGAATCTTGACTATTGATCTCCATGGTTTTCAAACACAATCAAGGATGATCCTCAAGCATCACCACTTTCCTTTACATCCATACTTGGAAACAATGATGAAATCTTAGAGAGCTACAATGCAATCATCTGCACATTAATCATCATTCATCTAATAGCCATTGGGCATCGCTACCTCAGTTCTTACTCCCTCAAGTCAATCACTGATGTGCTAGGAGTTTAAAATGAGTGGAATATTCCATCAAAGATTCCATCACCCATCACCAATACATATTTTGGAAATCCATTTGAAACCATGGTGTCCTTAAATGGTGCGATGGGTGCAAGGCATAATAGTGTTATCGCCCATCGCAAATTTACTGTGCAATGGTCACAACACATCAGCAATGGTGAACCTCAAGCAACCTGTTAGGATCAAGCTACGTGTCCAAAAGAAAATATCAAGGCTGAGAAAACATCTCCCTTAAAAATACTTTAAATCAACGATGGAACATTTGAACATGGGACCTCATCACACATCAATGATTCATGTCTAAAAACTCAAAATAAATCAATGATGGTGAGAGAAATTAGTGATATAGAAGATACTACCTATATCACTCATTTCTACTTTGAAAACCAAGGTTGAAAATCTATTTGTAATGAGTGATGGGTATGTCCAGGATCATGATGGGCCAAAAAGTGGCAATATGATGGGTATGTGGCTGACGACTATTTTTTTACCCAAAATTGATGACACGAAAAGGGTTTTCAAAGGAGATTATCAGCTTTCCACCGATATAAATTATGCTTTATTTTGAATTTAATAAGTAATTTTTATTCATTTTCTATTCAAATTATGATAAAATTCCAAATTGATAGGTTGATTGAAAAACATCTATAGCTTTCAAATAGTAGCACATTTTTTGAATCCAAAACATGTGTCACATTCTATGCTTCACATACTATAGGATTAAAAAAAGAAAAATTGAATTTCATGAAGTTTTGACCAAGTTAAGGTGGTTAGACATATGAGTTTTTATATTTGTTAAAAATTTGTAATAAAAATCATAATTAATTATTTACTTGGAAAAAAATTACAAAAAAAATTGCATCACATCGGGGCATGAGTCCTCTACTTATATCTAAAATATTATAAAAAAAATATTATCATTTTATTGTGGTTAAGGTGGTCAGACATACACCTACTTCTTATTTTTTCCCTGAAATTTAAGTACCACTGCATTGAAATTTCAAATTTTGACCAAATAGTTTTTTTAATTTTTTTAAACAAACCTAGTAGTTTAGAAACTACATTCAATTTTCTACAGATTCTATTCTTACATATTTTTGAAATAATATAGATAACTTATTCAAATTTTTACGTCAAGTTTTCTAACTCTAATTTTTCTAAATTTTTTGCCACTTGTGCAGTTTTTGCACACACGCCCCACTTGGAGTAGGGACCCTCTTTTCTGATGTCTTTCGACCTTTGGTTTTATTGGATTTTCCTTCTAGAGGTCTTGGAATGTTGGTCTTGCTAGCTTTGATCTTGCCCTGAGGCTTGAATTGGCTAAAATTGAGTTTTGAGCAAAATCTGGGTTTTCACCTAACTCCGAGATTTTCCAGCTCTGACAGATTTTCTCGGGCTCTAGTCCATTGTCGGTTCATCGCTGAATTTTTTGAATCTGGGTTTCTGCCTGAATCCAGGATTTTCAAGTGCTGACGGATTTTCCCGAACTGTGCTAAAATCCTAAGCTTTGTTCAAATCCCAGTTTCTGACTTTCCGCGAAATTGTTGTTCATCTGGATTTCCGCGTATCTTGAGATTTTCTGAAATTTCATCTTGGGCTCAGGTTTCCAGATTTGTCAGACGCGTCTTGTCGCTCATTAATGCTTGCAGTACCCTTTGATCAGATGCATATACAGGTGGATTTAGCCCCTTTTTAGGCATCATTTTAACTTCGTCATTCACTTATTTGCTACCTTGACATCTGAATGCATAGTCCATTCGAGTTGTGAGCATTGATCCTAAGTTGCTTGCGCGTGGATTGTTTGGTGTTGATTAAGGTTTCCATTGCTAGGACGGGTTTCCTTTGTGGTTGCTTCTTCGAGTTCAAGTTTTGTCTAGGATAATCCATGGTAGGTTATCGATGGCCCCTCCTTTTGTTTGCATGATGATTGAATTTTTCTGTGCTGAATGATGGTTGTTCTGGGTCGGCCCATACTTGGTCACGAGTTTGTTTTATCAAATTGGGGTTTGACCCATTTTTCCATGAGACCTCATCACCTGTGCTATGTGTGCTCGTATTTAGTCATTAGATGACGGGTGCATCCATTTGGATGATGTTCTAGGTCAGATTTTTGTGTCCCCTAAGCGTCTATTTTGCCATATTGTGTAAGATTAGGGTTTTTGGTGCTCAACACAGAATAGTGAATTCTTTATGATTTGTCAATCTGCCGCCTGTATTAAACTAACCCCTGCCTTGTGAGGACTTGGAGGAATCTAGATTCATCTTTAGGAATAGTTTTCTAAACCTTGAGCTTACCCTGGTTTTCATGGTGACGGGTTTATTCATCCGAATTAGGGCATCATTATTTCACCATGAGGATTAGTCATCTAGGGGGTTTTGGAAATTTGAATTCGTTTGCATTCTGAATCTTGTTTGTTGGAGTCAATTTTGAGACCATTAGAATCCAAGTAGAAAGATTGCATGATAATTTGATTGATGGTTCACATGTCATCATTCGTCGGGTTTCTGAGGTGTCCGCGGAATTCCTGCGCACTCGGATTTTCCCGATTTTGGCCAATTTCAAGGAGTGTAGCGATTTTCGGAGTTCTTCAAGCTGTCTGCAAAAATCCGTTCCATCCGGACTTTTTCAGTTTTCCTATTTGGTTGCACTTCTTCTGATTTTCTAAGGATAGGATTAATGGAGTAAATGTTAAATGCTTATTTCTTGTTGCTAGTGAATGGATTACATGATTATATCATAATATTTTGTGCTCACGATTTATTTGACTAATGATGTTCTGGCAGCAAGAATCCGTCAGGGTTAGATTTCTCTAAAATTCTGCCCCGACTGGATTTTCCCAGTTTTCACTTTTTTCGCGGATTCTTTTATTTTTCTGGATTTTCAAGGATTGGCCATTTGTGATAACTTTTAATTGCATTATATGATTTTGTGCTATTCCTTTGGTTGGACTATGTGTAATAATGAGATACTTATGATAGCCTTTTATGAGTGCAGGCTGAATCAAGCAAGGCTACAGTAGGAAAGTCCAAAGGTGACATGGAGGGGTCATCCATCTCAGAAGTAGAAAGATTAAGGTTCGATACTAGGAGTCAGCTTTCACAAAGAAAGATATCTTCGGTATGGTCTGAGGTGTCTGATACGAATGTTGGAGGTTGGAGGTATGAGGAGTTCAAACAGAGGACAGCTGAGAAGGATCTGTCGGTCTTGAGGCAGGGAATGATGAAATCTGGCCTGGTGCATGTAGCAAGGTTCCCTCCAGCGATCTAGTGCTATGAGCTGATACTTGAGTGTGCCTAACAGTATGACTTTGACACACAGAGGGTTGTGAGCACTGAGGGAAGGGTCTGGGCCAAATTTAGTCCTATTTTCATTGTACAAGACTTTGACATGTCGGAATTGCCTTCTGTGTGTGCTTTAAACATGGACATGGCCTGGATGTATTATGAGAACAAGCCATCTAAGGCTCAACAGATGATCAACTCTTGGCTAGAGAAGCCAAAATCACACTATTCTAAACTGCCCAAGCAGTTGCACAGTGTCAAATTTAGGTCAGACATTTATGATTGCATCACATTTCTGAGCAGGGTGGCAGGATTGAAAAGTGCCAGTGTGTTAGAGAGTTGGATGGTCCATGTGATCACAAAAATTGAACAAGGAACCAATTATCACTGGGCAGGGCTTATCAGCACCATAATTGACAAGCAGATGAGGGATGTCCTAGAAACTAATAAATTCACCATGTCCTCCTATGTCATGTATGTGCTTTCTAGATTCTACCCATACAGGGGTTTGAATCCACGAGGGACATTCAGACAGGACATAGTCTATGAAGTATACCCGGAGTTGAACCTAGGACACAAAGATTACAGAAGGGCTAATGATGCATTCACAATGCATATCACTAGGATGCTTCAGAATGCCAATCATGTGAGACTGTCAGATGGAGCAAAAGGGTTGATAAAGAATTATGGGGCTTGGTTCATTAAATTTCCCACCTTCAACTACATTAGAATTGATGGATGCCTGACAGCTCCATACAGACTACCCAGGTACCCAACGGATCATATTGTGCTATTAGAGATTGTTAGACAGATATGTGAGTTTGATTCCATAGTAAAAAAGGAAAAGCACAAAATACGCTTTGGCGGGGATTTCCCTCTTGGAATTGGCATAGCAGAAGTCTGCCCTTCCATTCAATCAACACACACTGTAAGAGATGAACTGGCAGCATATGGTCTCTCCTTCCATTCCAAGAGAACAAACTTTGACATCACTGGAGAGGCACAGAAGAAAGCCACTAGGGAGTACCATCATAAAGATGACCTAGAGGACTATTGGGTTAACATTAAGGATGACCTTGAAGCAAGGAAGAAGAGGTACTCTAGGCTTCATGTTGATGCAATCAGACAGTATAGTGTCAAGTAAATCCCAGACCAACTGGAGGACGATGGAAACCTGGTACAGGATCATGCTTATGAAGTTGTTAAGGATAGATCAATCCGTGAAATCAATTGGAATGAAGATGAGGTCACAGAATTAGAAGACCTAATGGCCCCGGTTATGAAATTCACCACTTCATGGCTAAAGCATAAGGTTTGGGAGCTTGAAAGTGAGAAGGTAGCCTGTACCTTCAATTTAATGGGAAATCTCAACCCAATGTCTACTTAAGAAGAATCCGGGGATGATGACCCCAAAGGGAAAACAAAAAAGAGCTCGCCTTTCAAAATAAAGATTAGAGGCCCTAAGGAAAGTGAGTCGGCACCAAAGAGGAAGCCCAAAGGGAAGAAGAGAAGTAGAGCTCTGAAGATTGGCAGATCCTCTAATGAGGAAGAGTTGGAAAAAATAGAAGAAGAAAGTGCTCCTCCACCACCAAAGAAGACAAGAACAACCAGGACTTCAAAAAAGAAGGTCCAGGACACATCAAAGGATGAGCCTCCTATTGTTGATGTAGACAGTTTAGGAGAGAAGACAAAAGTTTACATGATAAGATCAAGGACTCCTTCTCCTAAGGACACTATGCAAAAGAGGGATTCTCCTCCGAAGTCACCAGTTGTGGAGCCATCTGAGGCTGTTTCTCCTCCACCAAGCGTGCATGAACAGGAAACTCTTGAGGAACATGAGACTAGCAGAGAGGCAGACCCATTCAAGGAAGGGGCACTCTTTGGTGAGGCAGCCGAGCTCGAAGTGGAAGAGGTAGGAAAACTTCCTTCCCCATTGGTGCAATATGAGGATTCTCCAGAAAATGGCAGAGGAGACAGATCGCCTGAGCAGGAGGAGGACATTTTTGTTAGAACCCCATCACCAGTACAAGAGGTGGAGATTGAAGTAGAAGATCAAGGTGAGCAGCTCCCTGAAAAGGAAGAGGAGAAAATGTCGGAAGAACAGCAGGAAGAAGAAAAAACAGAAGAAATCCGGGTAGAACCTGCAGCCCCAGATTGGCTTGAAAAAGAGATTGCAAGGAAGAAATAGGTAGTTGTTGAGGACACTCCCTTGGATTGGGATGAAATGCTATCCAAGATTGGAAAAGGAAAGGATAAGAAGGCCGCTAAGGTGGTTTCGAGGATGGAGAGAGATGAATCAAATAACAGAGTTATCCACATTTCCACCCCTGCTGCAGACAAGACCAGAGAAGAGGTCACTGGTGAGGACTATAATGTACAAACCATCAACCTTGGGCCAGCCTCTATGGAGTAGGACATTGATGAATATGAAGGCTCCAGTGCAGTGATCATTGGAAGGTTAAGAAAGGAAGCTCAAACTAAGCATGAGCTGAGGAAAGAGAATGAAAGACTAAAGAAATGCTTGGAGGAAGTGATGAAACCCCTGCAGTCTCTCCACCCCTCTTCCTCCGCCACTCCTGGCTTCCTACCTAAGGAAACTATCTCTGAAATTGAAAAAATGAAGGCTTCTGCTCAGGCTACAACAAATTGGCTGAAGGATGTGTAGGGAAAGGGAGATAGTGCAATCAAGGATATCCTTTCAGTGGGGAAGGATGCAGTCCAAGCTAAGGAATTATTGGAGCATGTGTTGTCCCAGGACAAGGAAGACATTGACCTTCTACTACAGAAATCTAAGGTCATCATGGGATATGGTAAAGATCAATTGGTTGTGGATGGGATCCTTCCCTCTTCTAGAATTAATGAACCTTGGGAATGGTTTGAGGCTCTGCAAATTTGGCAGAAGGCCATGAAGAAGATCCAAAAATGAAAGAAACAAATAGATGGTGATCTTACTGGGGTATATGAAGGGTACATTGCATTCTTTGAGGTCATGACTAGAAGGAGAAAGATTGCTCCCAAATACCTAAGTTTGGAGCAGCTAAGAGGGTGGTGGCATGATGTTTATGCCCCAGATTCTGAGAATGTTATAACTGGCCACCAGTTAGATGATGCAGCCACATATCTGGCCGTAATGGTTAAATATCAGGCACATAAAGTTGATTGGAATAAGACTGTTGAACAGTCAAAGGAGGAGATTGACTCTATTAAATGCAGACTTAAGGTCTTGCCTTTGCCACCTATCACTGAGTTGGATGGAACATTTTTGAGGGTTCAAGGATTGCTGGCCCAGAGCAAGGATAAGGGAGCCGACACTTAATGCCTATTTTGAGATTTGTGCTTCCCTATTATTATAGGGCATGTATTGAACTGGAGTACATTGGGGATTGTGCCTAGGCTGACCTTGATGATTTATGGCATTTAATGTGTGCCTTATTTTGATTTCCTAGGGCCGACTTGTTTTGGCAATGATTTTATTTTGTAAATGTTTGGCTGGGCCGACATGTCTTGGGAATTTTCTATAAAGGGCATTCTTGCCTCATTGTAAGACATTAGAGATCAGATATTAGATATTAGAAAAGGAGAAGAGACAAGTAGGAGTTAGAGCATTTTATGAGTTTCTTGAAGCAAGTATTGTAAACAGAATAGTGGAATTGTTGCAGCTTTTGATGATCTAATACAATTGAAGGCATTGTGGTTTTCTTGGTGAAATCTCTTGTGTTTGTTTGTCTTGCATGGTTCTTGTTGTTCTATCTTTCACATTGCTTAAAGATTTAGGGTTTAGTTTTAAGAATTACATTAGTTTGGTGAATGATGTTTATGATTTCATATTTGGAATGTTTGTAGCAATCTCTGGTCTATACTCCCAGTAACTATCTGATTGTAGTAGGCTGGTGAAGTCAACCTAGACCATATATTGATATGTGCTTAAGTTTGATTGTGGATGAATATCTATGATTTGAAAATTTATATACCTTAGAAGATTGCACCGTTCTTGTGATATTGCATTGTGGGTTAAGCAGGAATTGGTTATTTGAGATTGGTCCATTCCAGATATCTATCATTTGCATTACTCATTCTAGGAATAGTTTAGATTTTATCATATTCTTGCACCCTTATCTTTTGCTATTTCTTTATCATATAGTTGGATTTAGGATTAAAGATCATCATATTGAAAAATATGATAAATTGAAAGATACAATTTGCTTGTAGTAAGGTCCCTTTGTGAATACCGACATTTTCACATATTATTTGAGTTGTTTATGCATTGTCATAACCTGACACCCAAGAGACCTTGGGTTGATTTTCTGTGATTTATTGTTGAAAATAACCTTTCAAGAGAGTTAGAATATTGCATTCTGTCTGAGTTGTTGCTGTGTAGAAAACACCATCAACAGATTGGCGCTAGAAGGAGGGCCTGAATGAGCACACTAAATCATTTCTTGAACGCCATCTCTCCAGAGAGATATAGGAGAAATACCAGATCTACCACAAGAGAGGAAGATTTACAAGAATTACAATTCCCAACTAGGTCAAGAAGGACTCAAGAAAGGGGAAAATCATCATCACCCATCCCTTCACCAGAAGCATCTAAATCTTCACATCTAGAGGTTGAAGCCATACCCATCCCTGAGGGAATTCCCCTTCAAAAACCCTAGCCTATCATTAACCAACCACCACCACCTCCCCCACTTTTACCAATGGCTTTCCTGGCTAATAATCCATCCCCTTTGTCTTTCAATGCTTACAATGTAATGCCCAAAAACCCTGAACACTTTTGTTCAAAGTTTCATGTTAATGACCCAAACAGGACTACAAAAGAACATATAAAGATCTTCCAAACCTGTCTCAAAGATAGAGGGATTGTCCATGAGGATGTTGCCTATAGGTTGTTTCCTTATTCACTAGGAGAAGAGGCTTTTTACTGGTACAATCACCTCCCATCTGGCTCAATTCTTAATTGGAATGATCTGGAAACTACCTTTTTACAAAATTTTAGAATACCTATCAGTGCCAATGAATTATACCTACAATTCACTAGAGTCAAAAGAGAAGTCAATGAACCAATATCCAGTTTCAATAATTGGTTTCACCGTGAATACACCAGACTTCAAGATCCTTATGTTTTGGATGACAATACAGCCTTGGGAGTCTATTACAAAGCATTGGATAGCCTCACAGCCACCTTTCTGAAGTGGAGACCTAACCCTCCAGCTAACCTCACAGATGCCTACACAGAAGCTATTAAGCTTAGCATAGATCTGAGGCAACATATAACTGGACCGTTGCCTTCTCTAGGACCAGTTGCACATCCCAATCAGGTTCAGGCAGTAAATCAGGCAATTACCAACCATACTCCAATCATGAATCCAGTACCTCAGTTACCTTTGGTGCTGAACCCTGGTCATCCCATGAGCCAGGTCTCTCCTATGATGAATTTTCCCCAACAGTAGGTTAATCAGCCCATGTACCAGCCACAGCCAAATAGTTTCCCTGCTTATCTACAAAATTCTGAGGTATTGCATCAGTCTATGGGATCTGCTACAATGCATGTCCCTCCTCAGAGTAACCCGAGCCAGCCTCCTTATCGAGATCCAAATAAGGAGAGGATTGATGAAATGACTGAACAGATAAATAAGTTGAATCTAGAGGTGACCTACCTAAGGAATCAAAATAATCAATTGCAAGCTACCCAGAAGAGTATGCAGTCCAATCAGAATAGAGAGTTTCCACAAGGGTATAATTTTAACAAAGGATAGTGTAATGAGAGAGGATTCCACAATGACAGAGGATACAATCAAGATAGGGGTTACAACAATGACAGAGGCTACAATAATGATAGGAGACTAAATTTCGATAGAGGCCAAGGTAGTGAATCAGGATTTGATAAGAGGCCATTAGAAGGGTAGGGTAGAACTTGAAATACATGCCCTAATAATGGAGGAGACCCCACCCCATTGGATCAACTAGCGAATCAAGCGGTTAACCAATCTACAAATCAGCCGGTCAGTCAGGACAAGCCTCCCAGTGGTGTATACTTAGCTGAAGTAGCCTTATCAGGGTGGTGTAGGCTTCATAAGACAAGTCAGCATTCAGAATTAGAGTGTCCAGAGTTCTAGACTGCAGCCTCCATTTTTCAGTATGAGGTGGAGAATAACACAAATGGGTAGGAGATTGTTCCCTCTAGTCCTTATGATTCTCCTGTGCTGGTTTTGAATCATGCTCCTTTCCCAGCAAGTAAGGAGAATGTACCAGAGGAGGAATCTGATTCTCAAGAGGGGAAAGTAGACCAAATTTGTAATGGGGATGAAGTAGCTCAGCTATTCAATGAAGAAGCAATGAATGATAATGGCCCTCTCGATCAGGAGGAGGTTCATGTTGAAGAAGTACAAATGTTCCATAGCCAAGGTTTGAGGGATATGCCCCATAGGTGCCCACAAGCTAGGGGACGTTTCACCACTTCCATTCCTCCTAACAACTTCAGTACTCCCCTAGATCCTAATGCTAGCAATAATCTATCTTTTCCACGTGTATCTAGGAAGTACCTTTTGAAGGAGAGGTAAGCTCAAATGGACCCACAGAAGGAAAAGGTTGTTCAGGCAGACAAGGATAAGGCGAAGGAACCTCCTAAGGAAGCTTTCGCTGATATGAATGAGGAGCAAATAGTTTCATATGTTGTTGAGGAATTCAAGAAATTAAAGGTAAATCTTTCAGCATTTGAGTTATTAAGGTTCCCTCCCATTAGGAAGGCAATTTTAGGTACTTATGATGCACAGCCTATGTCTTTTGATAAACCTTCTAACGAGCATAACAGCAATATCCCTAGTTCTCAGCCTATGAAGACACAAAACCAGGCCCATAATTAGATTAACTTTCCCCCTAGAGATAAAGGAAAAGAAAAGGACAAGACTCAAGTGGCTCAAGTAGATACTCAGCCTACTTTGTTTCAAGGAAAGACAGAAACCCCACCATTTCTGATCTCTGTGCGCATATTTGGTAAGAATCTGCATAATTGTTTACTAGATTCTGGTGCTTCCACCAATGTGATGCCATTTGGAGTTTGTAGAGCTCTAGGAATTACACCTGTTGATTCCCAGAAGAAGGTGACTCAGTTAGATAGAACTGAAGTAAATGTGGTGGGAGAATTAAACATGATTCACATGCAGATAGCTTTAGATCCAAGAATTCAATAGGTTATCAATATTTAGGTAGCTGATATCCCTTACGGGTATGGTTTGATTTTAGGAAGAGATTTTACTAAGGCTTTGAATGGTTATGTGTCTACTGATCATTCTCATATGTGGCTTCCATGGAAAGGAGTGCCTAATCAGATCAGAATTGAGAGTGAGCCAAGAATGAAATACATGATCACAGAATACCAAAAGACTTCAACAGAAGTTATGATATCAGAAGTAGGATTGAGAAATTACATATTATCAACTCAGTATGATGAGTCAGACTCAGAGGAGGTATTGATGCTACATACAATTCCTATTGATGAGGGGACATGATCCAGCCCTATTACTATTTTGACAGAATCTGTTGAGGGAGAAGAAGAACCTAAAGATAATCAGATCAGCTTATTAGACAATTTTCAGGAATTCATCAAGCAGTGTGTTGACAATCAAGTTCACCTAGGTAGAAGGACAAGATTTAAAGAATTACTCTTACCTAATTGGTGTAGAGTTCATAATGCTTCCCATTCAGAGTTGGAGTGTTGTTTATGCCAAATAGTAGTAGAACAAGTACAAAAATGCATGAATTCAACCCTGGTAGTTCAAGCAAATATACAAGATCCTTAGAAAGACTATCAAGAAAAGGAGGTCGTGTCATCTGAAAAACCATCCCACAATATTAAGCCCAAGGATGAGATGAATATTATAGCTACGGAGTGTTGGACACTTAGATTTGATGGATCCAAGTCCAAGCATGGAGCTGGGGCAAGGTTTGAACTGATCAGTCCTAAAGGTAAGAATTTCTTTGCAGCCCATAGGCTTCAATTTCATTATACAAACAATGTAGCAGAATATGAGGTGTTAATTCATGGACTTCTTATGGCACTTAAGAAAAAGGTTAAGGTTTTGCAAATCTTTGGTGATTCTGAGTTAGTAGTTAAGCAAGTAAGAAAACAGTATTCACGCCATGATAGGAGAATGACTAATTATAGGCATAGAGTATGGGACCTCATTGAGGGATTTGATACCTTCAACATTCAACTAATACCACGACGGAAGAATCAAACAGCCGATTCTCTGGCTCAAGTAGCAAGCACCCTGCAGCCTTTATCTTTGTCAGGTTTGAAGAAATTCACTGTAGAATTGACTCCTGTTCCATCGGTTCCAGATAATGTTACTAACTCCCAGGTGTTCAAAGATGATAAGCATATTCTAGATTTCATCACAAATACAGACGTTTTTGCTTCTCAAATCATTGATGAGACAAAGCCTCAGGAAGCAGAACTGGACTTAGAAGGAGTAATGAACTTAAAATCAAATACTATTCCAAGGGGAATGGTACAGTTGGAAAGAAATTTTTATTTGGATCAGATCAAGGATCAGGAACAAGAATCAAAGGAGTCTATCAATGGACAGTGTGATACTTACAATATGGGAACTGAAGATAATGCCAAGAACATTTTTATTGGAAAAGTATGCACTCCAGAAGAAAGACAAGGAATAATTGCAGCATTGCGTAGCTTCCCCGATATAGTAGGCTGGAGTTATGAGGACTTGAAAACTTATGATACATCAATCATAACTCATACCATCCCTTTGAAACTAGATGAGAAGCCTTTCAGGAAAAGGCAGAGACCAATTAATGCATTATTGGAACTAGTCATACAGAAAGAAGTCCAAAAATTGCTATCTGCCAGAATCATTTTTCCTGTCAGGCATTCCACATGGGTGGCAAATCTGGTTCCAGTAAGGAAAAAGAATGGAGAAATTAGACTCTTTGTTGATTTCAGGAATTTGAATAAATCTTCAGAAAAAGATAACTATCCAGTCCCTTCATTGGATGAGGTGCTTCAAGTGGTTAATGGATCCCAGATGATGTCCTTTCTGGACGGTTACTCAGGGTACAATCAAGTGATGGTCCAGTATGAGGACTGGCACAAGACTGCTTTTACAACTAAATGGGGTACCTTTCCCTACAGTAGGATGCCATTTGGACTCATTAATGCAGGAGCCACATTTCAAAGGGCTATGGATATTGCCTTTAAGGATATCATAGGAAAATACATCATCATTTATATGGATGATCTGACTGTGTTTTCAAAGAATAGAGGGGATCACATCTCAGATCTGCACAAAGTGTTTCAAAGGTGCAGGGAATTTGGCATATCCTTGAATCCTAAAAAGTGTATCTTCGGAGTAACAGAGGGAAAGCTACTAGGAAATGTGATATTAGAGAAGAGAATTGCCATCGATCAAGGAAGAGTGGAGGCTATATTAAAGATTCAGCCACCTGCTAGCAAAAAGGAAATGAAAAATTTCTTTGGCAAGATCAACTTCATCAGAAAATTCATTACTAGATTTACTAAAATTGTTAAGCTATTGAATGCAATGTTGAAGCAAGATGCTAAGGTCGAATGGACTACAAAAGCAAATGAGGCATTCGCAGAAATCAAAAGAGCCATTGCTGATGCTCCAGTATTGGTAAGTCCTAACTATAGTAAGCCTTTTCACATCTATTCATTTGCTTCAGACCATTCATGCGCAGGAATGCTAACTCAGAAGTCTGATGAGGGAAATGAGCATCCCATTGCCTTTATGAGCGCCCCATTAAAGGATATTGAATTGAGATACCCAAGTGTAGAGAAGTACGCATATGCCATGGTTAGAGTAGTAAAGAAATTTAGACATTATATCCTTAGGAACAAGGTTTATGCAATTGTCTCAGACCCTGTAGTTAAGTTGCTTCTGATGTAAAATGAATTGGGTGAGCGTAGGGCTAAATGGGTGACAATGCTACAAGAATACAATATTGAGATTCAACCCATGAAGTTGGTAAGAGGACAGGGACTTACTCAAACTATGGCTGAAATAGGTCCTGAATTGACTATTCAGAATTATAACATTGAGGTCTCTCTAGATGGCTGGTATGATGACATAGTTTATTATTTGCTGAACCAACAATCTCCAGGTCATCTTAATCTTGTTCAGAGGAGAGCCCTACGATTAAAGAGTGACGGTTTCATGTTGAAGGGATATTTTCTGTACAAGAAAAATCATGAAGGCATTTATTTGAGGTGTCTTGGTAAATAGGAAGTTGAAAGGGTGATAAATGAATTTCATGAGAAATATGGTACTGGCCATGGTTCTACAATTGCCATAGCAAATCAGATTTTGAGGGTAGGATATTACTGGACCACATTGTTCAAAGATGTTCACCATCATGTCAGGACCTGTCACACGTGCAAGACTACAACAACATGGGAAAGGTATGCAGCGCTTCCACTCCAACCGGTCACTGAGGTAAGGCCTTTTGCCCAGTGAGGTATGGACTTCATAGGTCCCATCAACCCACCATCTTCTGTAGGACACAGGTACATCCTCACTATTACTGATTATTTTACAAGATGGACTAAAGCTTTTGCTTGTAGGCAATGTACATCAGAGGTAGTGCTTGATTTCTTAGAGTCTGCTATTCTTAATCGATTTGGATGCCCTATTGCTATTGTCTGTGATAATGGTCCTGCTTTCGCATTTTTGAAATTTTCAAATTGGGCCTTTGATCATGGAATTATTATGAAGTTTGCATCTAATTATTACCCCCAGGGAAATGGCTTAGCAGAATCTTCTAATAAAAACCTACTGAATGTTATCCATAAGCTGTTAGAAAGGAACCCAAAAGACTGGCACACCCAACTTCGGTTTGCCCTTTGGGCAGATCGTACAAGACTTAAATCATCCATTGGAACATCTCCCTACCACTTAGTATATGGTCTAGAGCCAGTATTCCCTATTCAACTCAGGATCCCAACTTTACAGTTTATAAATGAGTTTTATGATGAAGGGGACAAAAGGGAGGCTAGGTTGATAGAATTATTGCACCTTGAGGAGAAACAAGACAATGCCCTTGAGAATTTTGCTAAACATCAAGGGGTAGTTAAGAGGTGGTTTGACAGGAGGGCTAAGATTAAAGCCTTTAGGATTTTTGACCTAGTCCTATACTGGGATAAACCTCATGATCAAAAAGGAAACCATGGGAAGTTTGATAAACTATGGCTCGGCCCATATCAGATTGCTGAAATACTTGGAGATAATGTCTTCCGTCTGAAGACTCTCACGGGAGAAGATATTCCACTGCCTGTCAATGGGAAATATTTGAAGCATTATTTCCAGTCTTGAGCTGTTTTCAACTCCCTACTTTGTATATAGTTAGTTTAGGTTGCTTTGCTTGTTTTGTTTGGTTAGAGTAGGTTTCTGTTTTGGTTTGCTTGTGTTTGCTTTGGTTTGTTTTGGTCTACGTCGCTCTTGCTCTTGGTTCCTTCTCTTTTGGGGATATCTGGTTGCGTTTGTATGATAGTGGTGACGATGTTGGTCTGATGTTGTTGGTATTTCTCTTACAAATTCTAATCATCCTTCTAGGGTGTTATGGTATGAATTCTCTGCCCAATGTCACTTATCCTTGTGCTGAGGCAAAGGGTTTTCTAGTCAATTTGAACAGGAATATATTAGGGTCTCATACTGTTAATTATTAAAGGCACCTGAAGTTGCAGACAATCCTTATGAAGTTTGAACAAGTGAAAAATCCTTTTTCTGCTCTAGTGCCACTGTGGTTCTCATCCCTGAGTGTGGACTTCACTGTTCACAGGTTGAAGCGAAAGCAGTGAAAAGATAAGCAATATAAAAAAATGAGGAAAATATATATATTAAAAATTAAAAGGTTTGAATTCAACTTATCAGGGGGATCTCGATATCTCTACTGGGGCTATAGGCGCCTGGCTGGCAGTAGAGCTATGTTCAGGAGAATCACAGCGATAACCTCGTTGGGGCTATGGATGCCTGACTGGCAGCGAGGCTCTATCCAGGTTTCTTTTAGAGTATGAATATTTATGTAGCTTGTTCATACTAAGTTTGGTTCTTGTTGTAGCTAAGGGAGGATAATAAATGCATATCCACACACTTTGACCCTTGTATAGGAAAGTTTGAATGACTAGGGGCTTCTTTGTTTTAACATAGGTGGTGGCAGGATAGGTGGGTTGAAACCATCAGTTCTGGGTTCTTAATTCCAGTTTATCATCGAAATGCTCAGGAGCATTTCCCTAGCAGAGTCACCATTTGTTTTTGCACACATGCCCCACTTGGAGTAGGGACCCTCTTTTCTGATGTCTTTCGACCTTTGGTTTTATTGGATTTGCCTTCTGGAGGTCTTGGCATGTTGGTCTTGCTAGCTTTGATCTTGCCCTGAGGCTTGAATTGGATAAAATTGAGTTTTGAGCAAAATTCGGGTTTTCACCTAACTCCAGGATTTTCCAGCTCCGGCGGATTTTCCCAGGCTCTAGTCCATTGTCCGGTCATCACTGAATTTTCCAAATCTGGGTTTCTGCCTGAATCCGGGATTTACCAGTGCTGATGAATTTTCCCGAACTGTGCTAAAATCCTGAGCTTTGTTCAAATCCCAGTTTCTGACTTTCCACGAAATTGTAGTTCATCCGGATTTCCGCGTATCTTGAGATTTTCTGAAATTTCGTCCTAGGCTCGGGTTTCTGGATTTGTCAGACGCGTCTTGTCACTCATTAATGCTTGCAGTACCCTTTGATCAGACGCATATATGGGCAGATTTAGCCCCTTTTTAGGCATCATTTTAACTTCGTCATTCACTTATTTGCTGCCTTGACGTCTGAGTGCATAGTCCGTTCGAGCTGTGAGCATTGATCTTGAGTTGCTTGTGTGTGGATTGTTTGGTGTTGATTAAGGTTTCCATTGCTAGGATGGGTTTGCTTTGTGGTTGCTTCTTCAAGTTTGAGTTTCGTCTGGGATAATCCATGGTAGGTTATCGATGGCCCCTCCTTTTGTTTGCATGATGATTGAATTTTTCTGTGCTGAATGATGGTTGTTCTGGGTCAGCCCATACTTGGTCACGAGTTTGTTTTATTGAATTGGGGTTTGACCCATTTTTCTGTGAGACCTCATCACTCATGCTATGTGTGCTCATATTTAGTCATTAGACGACGGGTGCATCCTTTTGGATGATGTTCTGGGTCATATTTTTGTGTCCCCTAAGCGTGTATTTTCCATATTGTGTAAGATTAGGGTTTTTGGTGCTCAGCCCAGAATAGTGAATTCTTTATGATTTGTCAATCTGCCACCTGTATTAAACTAACCCCTGCCTTGTGAGGACTCCGAGGAATCTAGATTCGTCTTTAGGAATAGTTTTCTAAACCTTGAGCTTACCTTGGTTTTCATGGCGATGGGTTTATTCATTCGAATTAGGGCATCATTATTTCACCATGAGGATTAGTCATCTAGGGGGTTTTGGAAATTTGAATTCCTTTGCATTTTGAATCTTTTCTGTTGGAGTCAATTTTGAGACCATTAGAATCTAGGTAGAAAGATTGTGTGATAATTTGATTGATGGTTCACGTATCGTCATTTGTCAAGTTTCTGAGGTGTCCGCGGAATTCCTGCGCACTCGGATTTTCCCAGTTTCATCCAATTTCATGGAGTGTAGTGATTTCTGGAGTTCTTCAAGCTGTCCACGAAAATTCGTTCCATCTGGACTTTTTCGATTTTCCTATTTGGTTGCACTTCTTCCAATTTTCTAAGGATAGGATTAATGGAGTAAATGTTAAATGCTTATTTCTTGTTGCTAATGAACAAATTACATGATTATATCATAATCTTTTGTGCTAATGATTTATTTGACTGATGATGTTCTAGCAGTAGGAATCTGTCTGGGTTAGATTTCTCTGAAATACCGCCTCACCTGGATTTTCCCAGTTTTCACTTTTTTCCCGGATTCTTTTATTTTTTTGGATTTTCAAGGATTGGCCATTTGTGATAACTTTTAATTGCATTATATGATTTTGTGCTAATCCTTTGGTTGGACTATGCGTAATAATGGGATACTTATGACAACCTTTTATGAGTGCAGGCTGAATCAAGCAAGGCTGCAGTAGGAAAGTCCAAAGGTGACATGGAGGGGTCATCCATCTCAGAAGCAGAAAGATTAAGGTTTGATACTAGGAGTTAGCTTCTGGAAAGCAAGATATCTTCGGTATCGTCTGAGGTGTCTGATACAAATGTTGGAGCTTGGAGGTAGGAGGAGTTCAAACAGAGGACAGCTGAGAAGGATCTATCGATCTTGAGGTAGGGAATGATGAAATCTAGCCTGGTGCATGTAGCAGGGTTCCCTCCAGTGATCTAGTGCTATGAGCTGATACTTGAGTGTGCCCGATAGTATGACTTTGACACACAGAGGGTTGTGAGCACTGAGGGAAGGGTCTTAGCCAACTTTAGTCCTATTTCCATTGCACAAGCCTTTGACATGCCAGACTTTCCTTCTGTGTGTGCTCTAAACATGGAAATGGCCCAGACGTATTATGAGAATGAGCCATCTAAGGCTCAATAGATGATCAAATTTTGGCTGGAGAAGCCAAAATCACACTATTCTAAACTACCCAAGCAGTTCCATAGTGTCAAATTTAGGTCAGACATTTATGATGCCATCACATTTCTGAGCAGGGTGGCAGGATTGAAAAGTGTCGGGGTGTTAGAGAGTTGGATGGTCCATGTGATCACAAAAATTGAACAAGGAACCAATTATCACTAGGCAGGGCTTATCAGCACCATAATTGACAAGCAGATGAGGGATGTCCTAGAAACTAAGAAATTCACCATGTCCTCCTATGTCATGTATGTGCTTGCCAGATTCTACCCATACAGGGGTTTGAATCCATGAGGGACATTCAGACAAGACATAGTCTATGAAGTATACCCGGAATTGCAAATAGGACACAAAGATTACAGAAGGGCTAATGATGCATTCACAATGCATATCACTAGGTTGCTTCAGAATGTTGATCATGTGAGACTATCAGATGGAGCAAAAGGGTTGAAAAATAATTATGGGGCATGGTTCATCCAATTTCCCACCTTCACCTACATTAGAATTGATGGATGCCTGACCACTCCATACAGACTACCCAGGTACCCAACGGATCATATTGTGCTATTAGAGATTGTTAGACAGATATGTGAGTTTGATGCCATAGTAAAAAAGGAAAAGCACAAAATAGGCTTTGGCGGGGATTTCCCTTTTAGAATTGGCATAGTAGAAATCTTCCCTTCCATTCAATCAGCACACACCGCAGGAGATGAACTGGCAGCATATGGTTTCTCCTTCCACTCCAAGAGAACAAACTTTGACATAACTAGAGAGGCACAAAAGAAAGCCACTAGGGAGTACCGTCATAAAGATGACCTAGAGGACTATTGGGTTAACATTAAGGATGACCTTGAAGCAAGGAAGAAGAGGTACTCTAGGTTTCATGTTGATGCAATTAGACAGTACAATGTCAAGTTGATCCTGGACCAACTGGAGGATGATGGAAACCTGGTACAGGATCATGCTTATGAAGCTGTTAAGGATAGATCAATCGGCGAAATCAATTGGAATGAAGATGAGGTCACAGAATTGGAAGACCTAATGGCCCCAGTTATGAAATTCACCACTTCATGGCTAAAGCATAAGGTTTGGGAGCTTGAAAGTGAGAAGGTAGCTTGTACCTTCAATTTAATGGGAAATCTCAACCCAATGTCTACTTTAGAAGAATCCGGGGATGATGACCCCAAAGGGAAAACAAAAAAGAGCTCGCCTTTCAAAATAAAGATTAGAGGCCCTAAGGAAAGTGAGCTGGCACCAAAGAGGAAGCCCAAAGGGAAGAAGAGAAGTAGAGCTCTAAAGATTGGTAGATCCTCTGATGAGGAAGAGTTGGAAAAAATAGAAGAAGAAAGTGATCCTCCACCACCAAAGAAGACAAGAACAACCAGGACTTCAAAGAAGAAGGTCCAGGACACATCAAAGGATGAGCCTCCTATTGTTGATGTAGAGAGTTCAGGAGAGAAGACAAAAGTTTACATGAGAAGATCAAGGACTCCTCCTAAGGACACTGTGTAAAAGAGGGATTCTCCTCCGAAGTCACTAGTTGTGGAGCCATCTGAGGCTGTTTCTCCTCCACCAAGTGTGCATGAACAAGAAATTCTTGAGGAACATGAGACTAGCGGAGAAGTAGAGCCATTCAAGGAAGGGGCACTCTTTGGTGAGGCAGCCGAGCTCGAAGTGGAATAGGTAGGAAAACTTCCTTCCCCATTGGTGCAATATGAGGATTCTCCAGAAAATGGCAGAGGAGATGGATCACCTGAGCAGGAGGAGGAAATTCCTCTTAGAACACCATCACCAGTACAAGAGGTGGAGATTGAAGTAGAAGATCAAGGTGAGCAGCTCCTTGAAAAGGAAGAGGAGAAAATGCCAGAAGAACAGCAAGAAGAAGCAAAAACAGAGGAAATATGGGTAGAACCTGCAGCCCCGGATTGGCTTGAAAAAGAGATTGCAAGGAATAAATAGGTAGTTGTTGAGGACACTCCCTTGGATTGGGATGAAATGCTATCCAATATTGGAAAAGGAAAGAAGAAGAAGGCCGCTAAGGTGGTTTCGAGGATGGAGAGAGATGAAGCAAATAACAGAGTTATCCACATTGCCACCCCTGCTGCAGACAAGACCAGAGAAGAGGTCACTGGTGAGGACTATAATGTACAAACCATCAACCTTGGGCCAGCCTCTATGGAGCAGGACATTGATGAATATGAAGGCTCCAGTGCAGTGATCATTGGAAGGTTAAGAAAGGAAGCTCAAACTAAGCATGAGCTGAGGAAAGAGAATGAAATACTAAAGAAATGCTTGGAGGAAGTGATGAAACCCCTGCAGTCTCTCCACCCCTCTTCCTCTACCACTCATAGCTTCCTACCTAAGGAAACTATCTCCGAAATTGAAAAAATGAAGGCTTCTGCTCAGGCTATAGCAGATTGGCTGAAGGATGTGCAGGGAAAGGGAGATAGTGCAATCAAGGATATCCTTTCAGTGGGGAAGGATGCAGTCCAAGCTAAGGAATTATTGGAGCATGTGCTGTCCCAGGACAAGGAAGACATTGACCTTCTACTACATAAATCTAAGGTCATCATGGGATATGGTAAAGATCAATTGGTTGTGGATGGGATCCTTCCCTCTTCTAGAATTAATGAACCTTGGGAATCGTTTGAGGCTCTGCAAATTCGGCAGAAGGCCATGAAGAAGATCCAGAAATGAAAGAAACACATAGATGGTGATCTTACTGGGGTATATGAAGGGTGCATTGCATTCTTTGAGGTCATGACTGGAAGGAGAAATATTGCTCCCAAATACCTGAGTCTGGAGCAGCTAAGAGGGTGGTGGCACAAAGTTTATGCCCCAGATTCTAAGAAAGTTATAACTGGGCACCAGTTAGATGATACAGCCACATATCTGGCCATAATGGATAAATATGAGGCACATAAAGGTTTATTGGAATAAGACTGTTGAGCAGTCAAAGGAGGAGATTGACTCTATTAAATGCAGACTTAAGGTCTTGCCTTTGCCACCTGTCATTGAGTTGGATGGAACATTTTTGAGGGTTCAAGGATCGCTGGCCCAGAGCAAGGATAAGGGAGCCAACACTTAATGCCTATTTTGAGATTTGTGCTTCCCTATTATTATAGGGCATGTATTGAACTAGACTACATTGAGGACTGTGCCTAGGCCGACCTTGATGATATATGGCATTTAATGTGTGCCTTATTTTGATTTCCTAGGGCCAACTTGTTTTGGCAATGGTTTTATTTTTTAAATGTTTGGCTGGGCCGACATGTCTTGGGAATTTGCTATAAAGGGCATTCTTGCCTCATTGTAAGACATTAGAGATCGGATATTAGATATTAGAAAAGGAGAAGAGACAAGTAGGAGTTAGAGCATTTTATGAGTTTCTTGAAGCAAGTATTGTAAACAGAACAGTGGAATTGTTGCAGCTTTTGATGATCTAATACAATTGAAGGCATTGTGGTTTTCCTGGTGAAATCTCTTGTGTTTGTTTGTCTTGCATGGTTCTTTTTGTTCTATCTTTCATATTGCTTAAATTTTTAGGGTTTAGTTTTAAGAATTACATTAGTTTGGTGAATGATGTTTATGATTTCATATTTGGAATGTTTGTAGCAATCTCTGGTCTATACTCCCAGTAACTATTTGATTGTAGTAGGCTGGTGAAGTCAACCTGGACCATATATGCATATGTGCTTAAGTTCGATTGTGGATGAATATCTATGATTTGAAAATTTATATACCTTAGAAGATTGCACCATTCTTGTGATATTGCATTGTGGGTTAAGCAAGAATTAGTTATTTGAGATTGGTCCATTCCAGATATCTATCATTTGCATTACTCATTCTAAGAATAGTTTAGATTTTATCATATTCTTGCACCCTTATCTTTTTCTATATCTTTATCATCTGGTTGGATTTAGGATTAAAGATCATCATATTGCAAAATCTAATAAATTGAAAGATACAGTTTGCTTGTAGTAAGGTCCCTTTGTGATTACCAGCATTTTCACATATTATCTAAGTTGTTTATGCATTGTCATGACCTGACGCCCGAGAGACCCTGGAGTGATTTTCAGTGATTTATTGTTGAAAATAACCTTTCAAGAGAGATAGAATATTGCATTCTGTCTGAGTTGTTGTTGTGCAGAAAACACCATCAACACCACTTAAGGGCCTCTTTTTTCTATGATGATCGTACACATACCCTGATATGAAAGAAAACCATTTGTCATGGATCACTGACTCCTGGCCAATGGTCAAAGGATAATCCTTGATGAGCAATGAATGAGACGATCAAAAAGAATAAAAGTGGATCCATTCCACACATGCTCACAGGTAATTTTGAAAAGGAGACCACTTAGGAAAATGTAAGAAAATGCCTTAAATGACTTAAAACCATTTTATTCAAATGATTTTAAGGCCAAACAAGGTCGATTAATCAACCTTACAAAATAAAACATATTTCAAACCTAGGCATGAGGGATTGGTTACTTCGTGGGCTTCAATGACTCAAGTTGTTTTTAACATGATTGAGAACCAACCGTAGGAGGTCAACAAAAAATTATAAAATTTACAAAGGAAACTAGACTAAAGGGTTTCTAGAGAGGGTTTTTAGCAATATAAACCCTAAGCCATGACAATGGATGAAACCTAAACACTAGGACATGAAAACTAGCCAAATTTTGTAGAATTTTAGATAAAACACAAAGAATTTTAAGGGGTTCCATTAGTGGATCCTATTCGGGATGCTTGTTCCTCCGGAACAGAGTGAGATCCTAGAACCTCAGGTTGAAGCAGATCAATCACAGAGAAAGAAAACCAAGACCAATGTGGACAAGGAAAGAGAACAAGGCCAAAACAAACTGACATATATACAATATTTACAGAACCATACAAAATTCCCCCTACTTCCAATTTTCTCAAAAACCTTTCTTGATGTACAATATTTTAGCCTACATTCTACAATTTAATAGGCTTCAACTTCAATTAGTGTCCCCAGGCCCCCACAAACTTAGAACCAACCTTTACCTCTATCAAAAACTTATTTTCTGTTGTTTGTACTAGACCAAGGTTGAAAACATTTCCATGAATTTCCCACCAACTAATCTTGTTGTGGTCACTGCAATTAACCATAATTTCCTTGTATTTGAACTTACCATTGTCATCATTGACTCTTTTTAACTAAAAATTGTAATCATATATCAACTAAAATCCATAATCACTGTAGCACTTTACCTTGTTCAATTCACAATCATATTTTACCAAATACTCATCTAAATGGATTGAAAATTGAAAACATTCATAGTCTACTTGATCATTAATACCATAAGGGTTGACATAAAATTCAGTTTGCACATCTAACTAAAAAGCCTCATAAACACTCTAATTAATATCTCCACCCAAAAACATATATTCTAGTCCTTTGGAGTCACATTGCAATCCCACTTCTGATAAGTTAGAATGAATAGAAGGCTCATATAAAACCCTGGGATCATCCTCTGGTTTTTGTCCCATGCTAGACAAACACTTATTTTGTGTAAGGAAAAAGAAATTTTTGTATATAGTCACATTTTAAAACTGGTACTCACCTTCACCTGAGCATTGTGAACAGGTTATATTGTCACATGCTCTGCTACTTTCAACAAGTGGTTCATCAAAACCCAAAGTATCTTTGTTCTTATTTAGATTAGGGTCATTATTGTAAACATCACCACTAATAACATCCCATGCATCAAAGAATATTTCCATTTTAGGCTCATCAACATAGTCTAACCCACTCTTCAAATCATTACCCAACTCAATGAAAAATGTTTCAATGGATCACTTAAATAACTCAAAATTAATAGGGTCAACAACAAGGCACTCATGTGCACCATTAATTGATGGTCATGTTGATCCCAATATGAAAGGATCATTGTAATCTGACTATTGTTCATTAGCAACTGAACAAGCTTCTTCATCCCTTTTCTCATCAATACACTCTTTGCCAAAAATAATGTCCATTTTTGCAAAAGGAAATTGCATAGTCCATCTCTACTTCACATAGACAATTAGGAGAAACTAAGACATGATCTTGCTAGTTAGCACCATAGTTTTCATCATTTCCAGCACTATGTTTAGGGTCAAGATACTGAATGCATACATTCTTATCTTCAAACTCATCATCACTCACAAAGCTAACATTCTCTATTTATGATAGAACTAGATTGCATTCCATGTATCCCTCACATGGGATTTGTTTATTCACTAGTGAGAAGAAAATTTCCTAACCATTAATATTATTGTATCCTTCATGCAAAGAAAATACCTCTAGATCATCTTCATAAAAAGATTCATACTCAAAAAAAAATTAGAAACCTCACTCTCCCTATGATCATTCTCACAAGACACTTCATTATCACATGCACTATGCTCAGGGTGTTCAGTGTTAATGCTCAAACTCTCATCCTTAATATGTTGACCATTGATTTGTGATGAGATGTCAATAACACTTGCAAATGTATCTTCATCCTTATCACCAATGTACTAATTTGCACATAGGTTTCTTGTGAATTGATTTCAATCATTGTCCTCAGCCATACAACAAGATGGATGTCTATTCTCTAACATACCCTTTTCACTTGCATTTCCTTCCAATTCTTTTCAATAGGAAAACCACTATTGAAACTTTGAGATGCCATACTTTGTGCATAATCACATGTGGCTTCCTCAACAATCCTTATCTAGTCGAGTATTTGATCAAAAACATGAGGCTTCAACTCCTTTGACAAGGTACTCAATCCTGACTCAAAAATATCATAAAACAAGTCAATGCATACTGAATCCTCAAGTTTGAAATTCTCGGGGATTTCCAACAAGGCATTCAAAAACCTTGCAAACAAATCATATCGTGATTCTCCCTTATGTATTTTCATGCTAGAAAATCCTTGAACCAAAGACATTTGATCAATATTGCTCAAAATCTATTGATGTTCATTTTGGAATTCACCATTAGTTACATTAAGTAATGATGGACAAACTAGAACAGTAGAAGCACCATCACCATGAAAATCACTTCTATTGTCTGATCCGCTTATATGAGATGTGCTAAAATAGCCAACACTTGTAGCCATATACCCCTTCATTATTGAGCATCTCAAGTTTTTTTCAATTTCCATAGCAATTTTATATGCATGATGCAATGTTGCAGGGTCTTTATCTAATGAGGGACACACCGCCCAAAACCCACAAAAATCATAACAATAGATACCAACACAGAAGATGCAAGACAAAAAAAATGACTCAATTTCAATTATTTTCAAAAAATGATATTATAGATTCACCACTTACATGCTACAACCTCATGGGCTAGATTCATTACAACAAAATCAACTCTGAAAAGAAAATCTACTATTCAAAGCCACAATATTCACTATCACAACCACCTTCTACAACCCCCACTTATCCCTTTTTTATTTTCCATAATAACCACCCTATAATGTTCTAGGAAGTTCAAATTTCCCCTTTTTGTTTTGGCACCAAAAGTCCTACCATTTAATTTCTAGCCTAAGAAAAGTTTTTTAAGAAATTTTCTTTTTAGAGGACCAACTTCACGGGGCCATAAATTTTGATCCGGGTGTCTAATTTTCTATTGTTGCATATATTTGGAAAGCTCTCAACGAGCTCTACAACACAAGAATCCATAGTAGGTTGGTTCAACCGCTTTTTGAGCTTTTTCAAGGCCCCTAAAGTTTAATATCTAAATTTGAAGCTGCATTGGAGAAATCTCTCATGATAGAAACTTTAATTTCTCCCAAACCATTCTAGGTATTGAGATGATTCTTTCATGACTAAAAAAAAAAAAAAAAAATCAGCTCTGCTCCTTGGGGTAAGTTCTCATTTTCCACTATTGTTGATGCCAGACAGTCTTATACCCTCCAAGTTCCTTCATGGGACTCAAAACAACTAAAGAAAATAAAGAAAATATTTTTTTAGGTGATGCAAGATATCCCTACACCATTGGATGCTCCTGCATCAGGCACCTAGGGTAATTTGAAAAGTGACCATTTCACTTCTCAGGAGCTAGAGAGAAACCAAGATAGTTAACCTTAGCCTCAAACAACCATGATGAATCTTCAATAGACCTTCCTCTCCATTTCACCAAGTACTCTACATATTTCCTATTTCTTGTGCTTCTTCCTAGATGACAATCTAATATTTCTTCTATCTCTTCCTTCTTTGAAGTAGGTGCTAGAATTTTCCACTGTTCTTTTATCGTCCCTTCCTCTATATCGCCTTCATGATATTTTGTCAAATTAGCAATGTTGAACACAAAATAAATTTTTATTCCACTAGGAAACTATACCTCATAATAATTTCCTGAATCATGCTTCTTCAGGATCTTGCATGGTCCAAAATTCTTCATCTTGAATTTGTATGTACCAACTAGAAACCTTTCCTTTCACAAATGAACCATGAATTCATCTCCTACCTAGAACTCCTTATACCTCCTTTTCTAATCTTCCTAAGCCTTATATTGTTAGTTTATATTATTGATATGTTTCTTCACCTCTTTGTGCAAATTCTTTAGGTGCTTAGCAAAATCTTCAGCCTCATCACTATTCTTCTCCCCCTTATCCATATTTCTCAGTTCATAAGTAGTTCTTGGACTACTCCCATATATAATCTAAAATGGTAATTTACTAGTGCTCCCATTTACAAAATTTTTGTAAGAAAATTTTGCCAGTGGTATAATCAAATCCCATCACTTGGGCTTATCCCCAACTAAGCATCTTGGCAGATTTCCCAAACTCCTATTCACCACCTCTATTTTTCCATCAGTTTATGGATGGTGTACATAAATAAACTTCAAATCTATCTTCAGCTTCTTTCATAAGGTCCTCTAGAAATAACCAACAAATTTGGTATCTATGTCTAAGACTATACTCTTTGGTAGACCATGTAGTCTCACCACCTCTCTAGAAAATAAATCTACAGCATGAACAACATCACTAGTCTTATGACATGGAATGAAATGTGCCATCTTTGAAAATATATCCACCACCACAAATATGGAATCATTCCCTCTTTGTGTCCTTGGAAATCTAAGAACAAAATCCATGCTAATATCCTCCCATGGTCTCTCATGTATAGGTAATGGCTGATACAATCCAGTATTCTAACCTATTCCTTTTTCCATCTAACATACTCTGTAACTTTGTAAAAACTTCTTCACATCTTGTTTTGACTATGGCCAATAATAATTCTCACTGACAAGAACAATGGTCTTATCTTGACCAAAATGTCCATGCAATCCTCCACTATGCTTCTCCTTGATTATATTCTCTCTCATTGAACTCCTTGCAATGCACAATTGGCTTCCTCTAAACAACATCCCATCTTGGATAAGGAAATCTAACCATCTCATCCTATCCAATGTAACAGGTTCCAAACAAGCCTTCCAAGCTTCTGTAAAGTCTAGATCTTCAGGATACAAACTCTTGAGTTCATTGAACCCAACAACCTTTATATTCATCTCTATCAACAAATTTTGCTTTCTACTTAACACATATGTAACTTTGTTTGACCTTCCACTCCTGTGCTTCAAAATGAAACTATAACTCTACAAAAACTCAACCCATTTTAAGTGCCTTTGATTCAACTTTCCTTGACTATTAAGGTACTACAAAGCCTAGTGATTAGTAAATAAAATAAATTCTTTTGGCAAAAAATAGTGTCTCCATTTCTTCAAATCCTGAACTATAGAATAAAACTCTTGACCATGGACATAATATTTCTTCTTAGCATCATTTAACTTCTCACTAAAATAGGCAACAGGCTTACCATCTTGAATCAAAACAACTCCTATGGCAGTGCCAATAGCATCACAACCTACCTGAAAGACCTTATTGAAACCTGGAAGGTCCAAAATAGGTTGCTTTGTAACTTTCTTCTTCAACATATCAAAAATTTTGGCTACTCTTGTAGTCCACTTAAAATCTTTTCTATCCCCTCTCATTGCTTCAGTTAGAGGTGCACAAATACTACTTAAATTCTTAATAAAATTTCTATAAAAACTTTCTAGACCATGAAATGATCTTACCTCTATAACATTCCTCATGGTAAACCATTAAATGATAGCTTTCACCTTCTCTGGATCCACTTTAAGACCCTCTACTAAGACAAAAAATCCTAGATACACGAACTCTCTCTTCACAAAACTACATTTCTTCAAATTAATCAATAGCTTGGTATGTGTGGGATCATCATGGAATAAAGAGGCCCTTAAGTGGCAAAAAATTTAAAAAAATTAGAGTTAGGCAACTTGACGTAAAAATTTGAATAAGTTATCTATATTATTTCAAAAATATATAAAAATAGAATCTGTATTAAATTGAATGTAATTTCTAAACTACTAGGTTTATTTTTATTTTTTTAAAAATTTGGTGAAAATTTTAAATTTCAATGCAATAGTACTTAAATTTTAGGGAAAAAATAAGAAGTAGGTGTCTGTCTAGCCACCCTAACCACAATAAAATGATAATATTTTTCTAAAAGATTTTAGATATAAGTAGAGGACTCATGTCCTGATGTGATGCCTATTTTTTTGTAATTTTTTTCCAATTAAATAATTAATTATGAATTTTTTATTACAAATTTTAAAAAATATAAAAAACTCATATGTCTGACCACCTTAACTTGGTCAAAACTTCATGAATTTTATTTTTTTAATCCTATCTTATATAAAGCATAGAATGTGATGCATGTTTTGGATTCAAAAAATGTGATACTGTTTGAAAGCTATAGATGTTTTGCAATCAGCCTGTCAATCATGACTTTAGTTGTAATTTAAATAGAAAATGAATAATAATTATTTATTAAATTCAAATTAAAGCATCATTTATATTGGTGGAAAGTTGAGAATCTCTTTTAAAAACCATTTTTGTTTCATCAATTTTGGGTAAATAAAAATTCATTAGCCACATGGGCCATCATATCACTTACATATCGCCAGTTTTTGGCCCATCACGATCCTGCAAATACCCATCTTCTCAAAAAAAAAATAGATATGGATCAAGTGCTCCTCTAATGTCTTACTAAAAATTAAAATATCATCCAAATAAACAATAACAAATTTTCCTAAAAAATCTTTCAATACCTTATTCATAAGTCGCATAAATGTGTTTGATGCATTGGTTAGCCCAAAAAGCATGACTAACCACTCATACAAGCCCTCCTTAGTTTTAAAGGTTGTCTTCCATTCACCTCTTTCACCAATTTGGATTTTGTGATATCTGCTCTTCAAATCTATCTTTGTGAAGTACTCATCTCCACTCAAACAATCCATAATGTAATCCATCCTTGGAAAGGGAATTTTGTACTTGATGGTAATCTTGTTGATGGCTCTAGAATCTATACACATCAGTCATTCCCCATCCTTCTTTGGTGATAGTACTATAGGTACTACACATGGAATTAAAATATCTTGAATCAATCCTTTTTGTAACAACTCTTGCACTTGTTTTTTCAACTCTTCACTCCCTGGTGGAGTCATATGATGAGCTTCCCTATTTGACAAACTGGCTCTAGGAATTAGGTCCTTCTGATGACCAATCTTTCTTATAGGAGACAAACCTTTAGGTACATTATCAAAAATAATAACTTGAAACTCATTCAACAAATATGAAAGCTCTATAGGTACCTCAATAGTATCTTCTTTATCAACTCTAGGGATCAATGAAAAACACATATGCTCATGCTTCATACCTTCTAGGAACTTTAATGCATAAACCAAACAAATTCTTGCATTGTTGCATACCTTTTCCTCTACCTCTTTCAAAGGCTTCAACTTATGAAAAACTCCATCCTTTGTCAAAGAATAGGTGTTGGCATGTCCATCATGTACTGCTCATCGATCAAATTGCCATGGTTTTCCTAAAAACATATGAAAAACATCCATAGGAATAATATCACACAATACCTCATCATGGTAGCTTCCAATCTTGAACTTTACTAGACATTGTTATTGCTATCAAAATTACATGTATATTAGCAAACTCAAACCTAAGACTTGACTCTAAAATTATTAGTATACCTTTTTAATTCCCTCTATGATCAATTGCAAAATAGCCTCCCACGTAATTGGCCTAGAATTCCTTCTTATAGAAATGAAGGAGGAGCAAAACAAACTTTAGGAAAAATTATAATTTTAGTCACATTTACATTTGACATTCAATTTCATTTTAGTTTCAAAGATCCCTAGACTATTATATTTTCACCTTGCAATGTGGGGGAAAAGAAAAAGAATAAAATTTATATCATCCATTGAAGCATATTTTCCAACCTCCAAAAGGCATCATTCATCGTCAGAGTAGCACTAAAACCTCTCATCCATTTCAACTAAATAATTTTTCCTCGTCAACACCTAAGATAAAAAATTATTCACTCATTGAAGGAGATTTACCCACCTTCCAAAAGGCAACCCTCATCATTGCAATAGTGTCCAACACCTCTCCTTCATTTTGGTCATCAAAAAGAAAAAGACCAAACTAGAATGCTAACTCTACAATTCTTCAGAATCAGAGTATGCATGTCCCCTTCATGATTTTGTTGAAACTAGAGAATCTATCTCCCCATCATTAGAATCCTTTGGACATGTGAATGTGAGAAGGTATCGATATAATCTAGTTCATTATCTACCTCATCTTTCAAACGAATAGCCCCACCTTCCATGGCTATATCAAGATTCCCCATATAAAAATCATAAATCTTGTGGTACTTATTCTATTTTCTCTTCCTACGCTTAGCCAATTGGCATGTGTAGGATCATCATGGAAAAAATAGGCCCTTAAGTGGCAAAAAATTCAGAAAAATAAGAGTTAGGCAACTTGACATAAAAATTTGACTAAGTTATCTATATTATTTCATAAATATGTAAGAATAGAATTTGTAACAAATTGAATGTAGTTTCTAAACTATTAGGTTTATTCAAAAAAAAAGATCTATTTGGTGAAAATTTTAAATTTCAATGTAGTAGTGCTTAAATTTTAGGGAAAAAATAAGTAGGAGTTTGTCTAACCACCCTAACAACAATTAATTATGATTTTTTTATTACAACTTTTAAAAAATATAAAAAACTTGTATGTTTGACAACCTTAACTTGGTCAAAACTTCATGAAATTCAATTTTATTTTTTTAATTTTATATTATTCAAAGCATATAATGTGATGCATGTTTTGGATTCAAAAAATTTCATATTGTTTGAAAGCTATAGATTTTTTTCAATCATCCTATCAATCAAGACTTTAGTCATAATTCAAATAGAAAATGAATAATAATTATTTATTAAATTCAAAGTAAATCATAATTTATATTGGTGGAAAGCTAAGAATGTCCTTTAAAAAACCTTTTTCGTTTCATCAAATTTGGGTAAAAAAAAAGTTGTTAGCCACATACGCTACACATACCCATCATATCACCACTTTTTGGCCCATCATGATCCTGCACATACCCCAATTTCCCTGACTTAAGAATCTTTCCCCTTAAGAACATCACACTAGGCTCACTCTAGTTATGAACAACAACCCTACTTCTTAGGTTGTAAATGTTCCTGGCACCACCCTCCATGGATTGATAATGGGATCTTCCTTTTTGGCTTTGCAGGAGCTCTTGGTGTGCCTTGTTTAGTTTCAGGAGTATCATCCTATGTGTTGATGACAATTTTAGTCACAATAAATAAGGTGAATAAATTCTTCACAAGAAAGACTGCAAAGAGCCTATCCTTCTTGAAATATATGGAGCAAACACAACCTAAAGGTGTATTTTGCATTAATAGGAAAAGATTAGCTTTAGTTCAATCCCAAGTCTCTGATAACTAGGTCATAATTGCACTAGGGTCGCTCTTAGGTACTAATATGATATTGTTGTTAATCTCAAAGGGACTATTGTTTTGAATTGAAAATTTTAGGCATTGGATTTTTAAATTGAATCATTAATTCAAGCATCATGAAATCGAAAGATTTACAATAATATTTCATGCGCAACACAAATTATTTTCTCACTTAAGTAGATATAGCATTAAGCATTCAAAATTTTTATGGAAAACAAAAGCTTTTTCAATAAAATTTCATCCATGCATTCAACTTTTGGAACATTTTTAAGAATTTAAACATCTACTCTAAAATAAAGCATAAAATAACTAAAAATTAAAAGTTTCTCTTAATTATTCTCCATGGATGCCCCAAAGAATAAATTAAAATAGAGGAAACCACTTTATACTTCACAAAATTTCCTCACAGCTACATATAAAACAATGCAAGCTTTTAAAGAGATTGGATTCATTTCTGGACACCGAGTAGGTTTTGTGTGCACCCTTCAATGATGCATCATATAGTCTTGTTTGGTTGAACTAAAAAAACTAGTTACAAAAGATATTGAGATAGGTAGTGAAGTAATAAGCTCTAATATTAATCAATGTCTATGTGCATACAAATTTTTACACAGAAATGGTTTAGAAAATAGGAAAAAAGAACAAAATGTAAAATTTTATGCTCCTCTAACATCCACAAATTCTGAACTTAAAATTAAAAAATGGATCTTTTGGCCTTTTATAGAACACAAGGCTCAGATAGGATAAGATAAATACATGAGAGGAAATCCAAGGGACCAATCACATCAAGTCACGTGGAATGAGTGACCAATAGGGGAATTGCAATCAAAGTCAATGGAAGTCAACTCCAATTACACATTGAATCTCTTTGGGTGTTAATCTTTAATCTTCACCAAGATGATACTTTGAATCAAGATAGTGTGTAGGGACTTCCCATACATTTAGAATGAACAAGTGGAATTTTCACCCCCACACATCGCTTGGCTCCTGTTCTATCACTCTCGGGAATGGGCTTCCTCAAAGGTTGGTGCTTTTCATCCACCGCATGTGAAATACCAAGATCCCCAACATTCATGTGGATTCAAACTCCTCTACCAATAGTATCCTAGAATAATCGAGCCAGAATGAAAATGATTCTATCCACTATTCATGTTTTCTTGACCTTCCATACTTGAAATTTGCATCACAATCCATATATCCTACAATCACAAATTCCACACATTAAATCCCTTTAAAAGAAAAAAAACATTCATAACATCTCATAGAATAAAAACCATTATTCAAATGTTAATACAAAATATTGTAATTAACATGCTTTTAAGCATATCATAAATCTTCACATATATATCAGATTACCAAAATCATTAGATGAACTAAAAATTTTAACATTTCCACTTTACATTAAAACCCAGTACCCATTACCCGACATTCAGCTTCACCCACTAAATTTCTCAGACTATGGTTATACTGAAACTCCATCATACCGGACTGCATCATACCATATTGGAGCCTTCCATTCAAACTCTCATTACCTTTTTCCTTTTTACATGTTTCTAGTACCCGGTACCTAGTGCCCGAAACACTTACATTACAAAGTGCTTTTATTGGGTATGTATAGGATCATGATGGGCCAAAATGTGGGCATATATGATGGGTATGTGGCTGACGACTTTTTTTTACACAAAATTGATGAAACCAAAAGGGTTTTTAAAGGAAATTCTCAGCTTTCCACCAATATAAATTATGCTTTAATTTGAATTTAATAAATTATTATTATTCATTTTCTATTTGAATTATGATTAAAGTCCTGATTGATAGGATGATTGAAAGACATCTATAGCTTTCAAATGGTATCACATTTTTTGAATCCAAAATATGCGTCACATTCTATGCTTCACATACTATAGGATTTTTTTTAAAAAAATTGAATTTCATGAAGTTTTGACCGAGTTAAGGTGGTCAGACATACAATTTTTTATATTTTTTAAAATTTGTAATAAAAAATTCATAATTAATTATTTACTTGGAAAAAATTACAAAAAAATATGCATCACATCTAGACATGAGTTATGTACTTATATTTTAAATCTTATAAAAAATATTATCATTTTATTGTGGTTAGGTTGGTCGACAGACACCTACTTCTTATTTTTTCCCTCAAATTTAAGTACTATTGCATTGAAATTTCAAATTTTCACCAAATATTTAAAAAATAAAATAAACCTAGTAGTTTAGAAACTACATTCAATTTGCTACAGATTCTATTATTACATATTTTTTAAATAATATAGATAACTTATTCAAATTTTTACACCAAGTTGCCTAACTCTGATTTTTCTAATTTTTTTGCCACTTAAGGGCCTATTTTTTCCATGATGATCCTACACATACCCTATTATCAAATATTTCTCTTTGCTTTTCACTGTCGATGATCTTTCAATTTTCTACCTCCTGCCATAAGATTTATTTTTCAATTAGGTCCCTAAGTCTTTTCAATCTTGGGGCATGTTGTGAGACCACACAACTTACAACCAATAAAACCAAATTTGAAATTAAATGACTAGTTATAAATTAAAACTTATACATATTTTAAAACAATAATTTTTACCTTTACCTAGATTTTGACGTAAAGAAGTAAAACATCACCATAAATATTCATGTGTGCTCTAATTAGTTCTAGTTTTTGGAACTTAGTGAAAAGAATAAGTTTATTAACATTGAACTATATAATATAGTAATCCTCCAAAGCCAACTAGGGATAGAGCCTTGTTTCCAATCAAGCATCCATAGCCCTGACAAGGTTATCTCTATAATTCCCCCAAACATAGCTCTACTACCGATTAGGCATCTATAGTCCCAGTAGAGTTATTTGGATAGCCTAAAGAGTTGATGTCTCTTTTTTTTTAGATATAGCAATGATAGCTCATTTAAATTCTCTTTTGATATTTCAATGATAGCTCTTTTTTATCAAATTGCAAGCAATGAAGCACCGCTATTAGGTTGGGATTTATAGTGGTAGAGAAGGTTACTTTTTGATTTTTCATTCAATGCAAATCCCTTCATCTACTTCCCAAAAATCATTTAATGATTTCCTATAAGTGTGTGTTTCTAACTAAATTTTACTAATTTATGCCAAATCCTAGCTAACTGTAACTTGCTATATGTTAGAAAATATTCATAAATTAAAATTTAGCAATAGACAATTTAATCACCAAATTTGAATCCAAATTTAGAAGCATCAATTACCACCCTTCTAATTAAATTTTATGGCAACTACTAAAAATTCTACTAGTAGTTTCAATTTGACGGAACTGCACTTCATTAGTGGATAAAAAATGTCATGATTACCTTGAAACACAATCACTTTATTTTGCATTAAATTTGCATGCCTTATTCCACACATATTATTCCCTCAACTTACTTATCTAGTGATGTGTATTTCCCTACTAGCTTCATTTTCCTATATATTCTAGACACATAAGCACCTCCATAATTAATACGACTCTAAAAAAATGAAATGACTACTATTAATTGCAAAATATTCAACTTTCTTGATTCACAATCTTTGTACTGCTCAAATTTGAAGCAATTTATCACCAGATATGTGTGAAGAATTAATTTGATTTAACCTTTAACTCTGAAGATAATTATCTAGCTATCACCCCGCTTATAGTTTCCCAAAAAAAATTTCTCAAGGCAACTATGTACCACAACTTTCTTACGACTCTATAAATTCTCCATTTCTTCTCAAATTCTTCACACTTTTTATTTCTAGCTTTCTATTTTATTTTTATAATTTCACTCTATGCATTTGAATTTGCTTCTTAGCCATGGATACTCTAATTTTTTTGGGTTGTTCTCACCAATAAATGTTTTCTTAGGGAGCATCACACCACAAAGGCTTGAAAAGGTTTTCTTCATTAGGACTTCCAGTTTCCCTGTGCCAAAATTGTGCTTGGTCCTTGGGGAAAATTATGTTGAATCTAGCTGCTACTTTCACTTCTATTCTAATATAGTTTCTCACATTGGGGTGATCCCACAATATTGGTTTACAATTTTTGGCGAAACTAGACACTAAACTGATTTTTTCTAACTAAATCTTCACTTTCAGACACCTATAGTGGATTAACCATGAGGAAATTGAAGATGATGCAAACTAGTGATTTGTGAAATTTTTTCTATAGATTCTAAATGTATATTTTCAAAAAAAATAGAATAATATTGCACTTTTATTTCCATCTCCTTCAAAAACTATTTTTTTTCAATAAACACCATTTTTAAGGAGTGACACTCACCGTATAACACATAAATTTTTTTCCATGAAGGATAAAATTATATTTTTTTTGAATTTAGATTTATAACTACAATATCTAGTGATTCCATTTGGTTTCATAGTGTTTTATGCAATATTATTTTCTTAATCAACTTTTGAATTCAAACCAATTATAATTTAGAAATAGGTAGCCTGTATATCACAACTTTTTTTTTTATGTATCAAATTTCTTTTTTATTTTTTTGGATCAAGGACTTCAATATTTTGTGCACTAATATTTTTCAAATTTTCCTTTTGATAATCTTCTATTTTTCCACGTGTAGAACATAGAGCTTGATTTTCAGTGAAAAACCTACATTCACAAGAAATAAAAAATAAATATAATAATTAAATTAAATTTATTTAAAATTATTCTTTTTGGGAAGCTTATAATAAGGACTACATACTTACAAAAAATAATCTTTAAATGAATTCATTTGATCCCCAAAAGGGTAAAAAAATGGTTTTTTATCAGCATTTTGATAGGTGTAAAGGAGACTTTGTATAAGTATTGTTTAAAACTAGCAAGATTCTATCCAAAGGGGTTTGATCTAAGGTAGTTTGATCAAACCCTCTTCAATTGGAATTATTTAAATGGAAAATTTGAAGGCTTAAATAATTATATTTTATAAAAATATGTGATTTCAATAAAAATCAAAATCTCACAGAAATTGTAAACCAACTTTGTGAGATCACCCTTTGTAGCATCACTTCTAGACATTGGGCTACCTATTGAAGACCTTCACATTGGTGCCAACTTGATAGTGAAGCTTAAATTCTTAGAGAATCAAGATACCATTTTATTTGTTGCACATCCGACCATTGGGATTCCCTCCATGGATGATATTCCTTGGTTCCTAGAACATGAGGAAGTGGTTACACTTCAGCCTTTTCTTACTGATCTCCATATCCAAGAATTTGAAGTTCACAGGGAACTCTCCTATATAGGGTATTTAATCCTGATAGATGAGGCATCCCACATCAACTGATTGGCTACTACTATCTGCTACATTGCTCACTCTTATTTTCTTTGAATTTTTGATCTTTTGAAACAAGGATTTTGGATATCTCTTGTATATACATGATACACACACACACACACACACACACACACACACACACACATATATATCTTTTGGTATATTTTAAAGTGTGTTTTACTATGCATGGTTTTATTTTTTCTCTTTTCATAGTTCAATTCTATGAATGTTGGAATTAACTCTCATGTGTACGATAGGTTTAAGTATAATTTGCTAATGCAGAGGCCATACAAAAAGGGAAAAAATAGAACAAAGCAAAGCCCTACAAAAATAAAACTAACCCTAACTACCCTAACTCTAACATAACAAAAGATTAACTCTAATAAATAAATTCATTTCAATTTCCACAACTATTTCTTCTGTATTTTTGGTATGAATTATAGCAAATTTATCTTTAAATTAATTTAGAAAAATTTCCAATGTTCTACTATAACAATGAATTATCTAATTTTTTTTGCGTTTAATAATCATAAATTCAAAAGTGTACTTATCAATGACTTCTCCCATATGTATGAAAATGAACTCATTAGAGATTTATTGCACACATTTTGTTTGATGTGATCATACTCTACCTTCTTCTAGCCCTGGTCCATTTCTTTGAACAGATGTATCTATTTCTCTGCTTCCTTCTCCTCTGAAAGTCTTCATGTCTTTGGCCCTATCTCCACTTTGCATTTCATTAGACCAAGATATATCACTATTTATGTTACCATCAAAGATAGAAAAATTAAAAATTTGATATTTTGTATCTTGTATAAAATTAGGAAAATTTTGTTTTATAGCTCGTGAATTTTTAACTTGGAGAAAAATACACGTGTTTCTCACTTGTCCTCATTATATGTGTTTTCCACGTATAAGGGGAATGATGATTCATCAATGTAATTTCCTCATTTGTGATGAAATATATCTAAATCTCAACTTTCTTGCCTATTTCATTGCAAAACATTAGGATTTTCTTTATAATAATTGTAGTTTTCCAATTGTTTTGATGTATCTATTAATTTTTTAATATTTCCAATTCCACTAGGGTGAAACATTTTTCTTGTTAACAAATCCTTTATTTTATTATTTAAAACCTCTTATGTTAACAAAATTAATTTACTTATGTCCAAACTTACCCTAGTTAAAAAAAATCACATTTGAGTTCACCGTGATCAATTGTATCATGAATTCTACACTCAGCGACTCTTCCAAGAGTGAATAAACTCAAAGGATGCAGCTTCTAGTAAAAAAAATTCAAAAAAAATTTAACCTCCAAATTGAAAAGCTAGCTTGCATTCAATTTTTTTTATTTATAAGCTCCTTACAAAACTCGGGACTAATGTTTCAAAGTATAACTCTCCAATTCTAGAGAATAAGACCTAAAATATCAAACATGGGTGTCAGTTTTTGTTGACAATGATTTTACTTGTAGCAAACAAAGCGAATAAATTCTTCACAAACAAAAGCACAAAGATCCTATCCTTCTTGAAAGATATGGAACAAAGACAGCCTAAAGGGGGATTTTGCATTAATTGAAAAAGATTGGCTTTAGTTCAATCCCATGTCTTTGATAACCAGGTCATGATTTCACTAAGGTCACTATTGGGTACTAATGTGATATTGTTGTTAATCTCAAAGGGACTATTGTTTTGAATTTAATATTTTAGGCATTGGATTTTTAAATTGAATTATTAAGTCAAGTGTCATGGAATCAAAATATTTATATTAATATTTCATGCACACCACAAATTATTTGCTATCACTTAAGTAGATTTAGCATTAAGCATTCAACAATTGTTTGGAAGAGAAAAAATTTTCAATAAAATTTCATCCATTCATTCAAATTTTGGAACATTTTTAATAATTTAAACATCTACTCTAAAAGAAAGCATAAAAATACTGAAAATTAAAAGTTTCTCTTAGTTATTCTCCATGGATGCCCTAAAGAATCAATCAAAATAGAGAAAAATACTTTATACTTCACCAAATTGCTTCACAACTACATTTTATTTTGGTGCAAACTTTTAAGGAGAGGGGTTTCATTTTTGGACACTGAGTAGGTTCTCTATGCACCCTCAAATGGCACAACATACAGTCTTGTTCACCTGAACTAACAAAATTAGATACAATAGATACTGAGATAGGTAGCTATCTAATAGGATTTGATATTAATCAATGTCTACATGCATAAAAAAAATTATGCCAAAATGGTTCATAAAATAGGAAGAAAAAAAATAGAACTCAAAAATTTATGCTCCTCTACCATCCACAAATTTTGAACTTAAAATAGAAAAGGATCATCTGGTCTTTTATAGAACAAAAGGCTCAGATATGATAAGACAAATACATAAGAGGAAATCCAAGGGACCAATCACATCGAGACACATGGAATGTAGTGACCAATAGGAGAATTGCAATCAAATTCAACAAAATTCAACTCCAATTACACATTGAATCTCTTCAGGTGTTAATCTTTAATCTTCACCAGGATGATACCTCAAATTAGGGTAGTGTGTAGGGACTTCCCATACATTCAGAATGAACAAGTGGAATTTTCTCCCCACACTTCGCTTGGCTTAGGTTCTATCACTCTTGGGAATGGGCTTCCTCAGAGGTTGGCATTTTTCATCTGTCGCATGTGAAATACCAAGATCCCCAACATTCTCGTGGATTCAAACTCCTCTACCAATAGTATCCCAGAATAATTGAACCAGAATGAAACTGATTCTATCCACTATTCAAGTTTTCCTAGCTTTCCATACCCGAACTTTCCATCACAATCCTTATCTCCTGCAATCACAAATTCCACACATTAAATCCCTTTTAAATAAAAAACCATTTATAACATCTCATATAAATAAAACTATTATTCAAATTTTAATACAAAATCTCATAATTAACATGCTTTTAAGCATATCATAAATCCTCACATATGTACTGGATTACTAGAATCATTAGATAAACTTAAAATTTTAACATTTCCACTTTACATTAAAACTTGGTACCTGATACCTGGCATTCAGCTTCACCCACTAACTTTCTCAGACCTCAATTATACCATAACTCCATCAAACTGGACTATATCATACTGGAATAGAGCCTTCCATTCAAAATCCTATTACCTTTTTCCTTTTTGCATGTTTTCGGTACCTGATACCTAGTGCCCAAAACACTTACATTATGAAGTACTTTTATTATCAAAGTTTTCTCTTTTCTCTTCACTTTTGGTGATCTTTCTAGTTGCTAGCTCATGCCATAAGAGTTAGTTTTCACTTGGGTCCCCAAGTATTTTCAATATTGGGCATTTTTTGAGATCACACAACACTATGGTTCAAGCATACTTATCCTCCTAGACCTCCTTACTAGTTGGGTAGACTCACTAGGCTTACTGATTCTCACAGAAAATAGAACAAGAGCTAGAAAAATTTCAATTGCAAGAAAAGTTTCACCTATTTGTTCTCAAATTGAATTTGCAGAACAAAACCCATAGACCCACGCAATTCTTACTAGCCAAAATGGAAATTGTAGGAAATTAAAATGCTCACCAACCCCAAGAATTTAGAACTCACAAGAAAACTTATGCACAATTGAAACAAAGTAGGTATAAATACCTACTTGAGAAAAACTATCTTCAATATCTATGCAATTTTTAACCTGAAAACCCACATGCTTCTTCTCTAGCTATAAACAAACTCCTTAGCTCTCGATGGTTGCAAATTATGAAGTAAAATAGCTGACAATATTCATTATGTAGAGTAACTAGAGTGTGTATCCATTAATGTTCAAAGGAGGCTCACATGAGCAAGTTGACAACCAGCCATCCAACTTTGAATCTCAACTGTTTATCTCCTTTGTTTTAAAACACAATCAATGATGATCCTCAAGCATCACCACTTGCCTTTACATTCGTACTTGGAAACAATGATGACATATTAGAAAGTTGTCATGCAATCATCTATACATTAATAATCATTTATCTGACAACCATCACATGTCACTGTACCTTAGTTCTTACTCCCTCAAGTGAATCTGTGATGCACTTGGAGCCAACAATGAGTGGAATATTCCATTAGACATTCCACTTCCCATCACTAATACATATTTTGAAAATCCATTTGAAACCACAATGGCCTTAAATGACATGATGGGAGCAAGGTAGGATAGTGTTATTGCCCATTGTGGATTCACTCTACAATGGTCAAAACACATCAGCGATGGAGAACCTCATGCAACCGATTAGGATCAAGCCACATGTCTACAAGGCAAGATCAAAGGTTGAGAAAACATCTCCCTAAAAAATAATTTAGATCAATGATGCCACATTTAAATGTGGGACCTCATCACACATTGTTGATTCATGGCTAAAAACTCAATAAATCACCAATTACAAGAGAAATTAGCGACATAGAGGATACTACCTATATCTCTCATTGCTACTTTGAAAACCAAGGTTGAAACTCCATCCATGATGAGTGATACAAAACAAAACCATTCATTGTTCATTGTTGATTCATGGCCAATGGTCAAACAACAATCCACAATGAGTGATGAATGAGGCAATGAACAAGAACATAAGTGGATCCATTTTGCATGTTCTCACAAGTTACTTTAAAAAGGGCACTTTGGAAAATGTAATAAAATTCCTCAAAGGACTTAAAACCATTTTATTCAAAGGATGTAAAGGCCAAACAAGTTTGATCAATCAACCTTACAAAATAAAACATATTTTAGACCTAAGCACAATGGGTTGGTTACTTCATGGGATTCAATGACTCGAGTTGTTTTTAACATGACCAGGAACTGACAATAGGAGGTCAACAATGAATTATAACATTTGAAAAGGACACCAAGCTAATGGGTTTCTAGAGAGGTTTTTTTGAAATATAAACCCTAGGGCATGACAATGAATGAAAACCTAAGCATCAGGACATTAAAACCAACTAAATTTTGCAGAATTTTAGATGAAACAAAAAAATATTACAAGTGGTGATACATTATTTATTGGTTGTAGATTGGTGGCATGGTTGAGTAAAAAGCAAGATTTAGTTTCCTTGTCTACTACTGAAGTTGAGTATATTGTTCTTGCATCTTTTTGTACATAAGTTCTATGGATGAAATAGACATTGAAAGATATCACAGTGGTGTATGATGATCATGTTTCTATCTTCTATGATAACACAAGTGCAATTAACATTTCAAATAATCCAGTGATGCACTGAAGAACAAAGTATAGATCTATTAGGTATCATTTCTTGAGAGAGAAGGTTGTGGAGAATGAAGTACAACTTGACTATGTCCTTATGAATGATCAAATTGTTGATATATTTATGAAGGCTCTTCCTAAAGATACTTTTGAGAATCTCGGGGAGAAGTTAGGGGTCATTTCCCCTCCTTTCTTGAACTAGTTGCATATGGATATGCATTAATACAATGCCTCTATGGATCTATCTTTCTTCTGGACCAATGTTTTGGTGGCTACCTCTCAAGGGAGTAGGTAGTGTCATGTATTGTCATTGTATGATTATTTTGTTTTTGATGAAAAAAGGGAAATCAATGTAAAATAAATTTTTACTTTTCCATTGATTTCAAAGGGGGAGAGGAAGAATGTGAAAAAGATTATCTACTAAGGGGGAGAAACATAAAGAAAAATCTTGAGAAGTGTATTCAAAGCTAGTATGTTGTCTTTGATGTTTTTTCACATCATGTGTTGCCATCAATGACAAAGGGGGAGATTGTTGCATGAATGAGGGTGTTTTCAATGATTTCAACTATTCAATTGGTTATCAACTAGTTGTTGTTGTCATTAATGTCATGGATGCAAGTTATTGGTTGTTTATGTCGAGGATATTGAGAAATTTATATTGAAGAAAGGTTACAAGTGTTCAATGGTTGCTCTAGGTTTTTCTTTGAGATTTCCTCCTATGTTTGTGTGGTTCAAATATGTTGATCATGTTTTTTGGAAGCTACTATATCCAAATTTTTTGTTTTTGATTCATTGTGCATTGCAGTTATGTTCACTAGCTGTGAATTATGGTTTTCTTTGTTTCTGCCTTAGGTCCAAGAGAAATGTTGTTGGTTTGGATTTATCTTTGGTAAAGTCTTGTGACTTGTGGTTTTAAGGTTAAGTTGTTATGATCATGTTGAAGATAATTTTGTTATTTGGAAGGATCGTGCTTAACTATTCTATGTGTTTTACACCAGTTTGGTTGAAATTATTTTGAACACTATCTTCGAAGTTAAAGCATGTTAGACCTATTTGGGTCCTCATCAAGCATGTGCTTGGGTCACCCTCATTCTAATTTCACCCTAGGATGTTTTGGTTCCAACCTAATTTTAATTTATTGATGGATGGTCAATATTAGATATGTTTCAAAGTTGAAGATGGTATAAATATAGGATGAATTAGTGGTGAATGAATGACAAGAGATAAGTGCAAAGAAATAGAGTAGATAGATCCAAAATAGATGTGAATCAGTGACTGTGTGATGCAAGTTTGGAAGATCAGTGTAAAGCCTAAATTCAAAGCTTCTAGATGTAGTGAGTTGAAGTTGTAATCTATCATTCATGCATGTATACAAGTGGTTGAGAATATTATGGTGTGAATCTTTGTTGAATTGAGATTGTATTCTCTCTACAACATATATCTTATATCTTGTTTCTATCTATGTGGAAGTGAGCCACTTCGGGTGGTTAGCTCTATTGGATAGTGAGTCCTAATCCAGACAGTAAGTCCCTATTTAGGAAATGAGCCTTGTTTCTTAGGTAGTGAACCTTTGTAATCATTTTTTATATTCTCTATAGTGTGATTTAATCCTCACTATGGTTTTTCCCTTATTAGGTTTTCCACATAAATCTAGTGTTGTTGTGTTTGTGTGATGGTTTTCAGTTTTTGTACTTGCACTTAATGTTTAATCATTTTTAGTAGTGTTAAGGATTTTTTTCAATGAATTATTTAAAGGGTTAAATGTTGAATAAGACATGTGAGAGGGTGGTGAATCACTTCTCATTAATTTTAACCCTTAATACAATCACCATAGCTAATACATGAAAAAACTTAAATGATTAATCATCAAACATCAATGTAGAAACTCAAATCCAACACATAAACATGGTAAAAGAAAATTTATGTGGAAAACCCA